>JACXGI010010054.1:0-22605 GCA_016801175.1 Esox masquinongy | reverse complement strand
TATGTATGTGTTTGTGTGTGCTCATGTATGTGTGTTTGTGTGTGGTCATGTGTGTGTTTGTGTGTGCTCATGTATGTGTTTCTGTGTGCTCATGTATGTGTGTTTGTATATGCTCATGTATGTGTGTTTGTGTGTGCTCATGTATGTGTTTGTGTGTGCTCATGTTTGTGTTTGTGTGTGCTCATGTATGTGTGTTTGTGTGTGCTCATGTATGTGTGTTTGTGTTTGGCCTGCCGTCTTTCTCTGAACAGACACGTTGTCCTGAGTTTGCCCGGGGCTCAAAGATACAGTATATACCCTCGCACTGCGCTTCTGACCTTTAAATAATGTAATCTATGATTAGTTTCAACAGAAAAATAATCCCCAACCTCTGTTTAAATATTACTCATTCGCGTCCGCTCTTGCTGTTTGCCTTTTAGACGTTAGTATGAAAATAATATTGAAAATGAGGTAAAGATGATCACAATGTGAACATTTTCCAACATCCTGCTGAACAATCTCCACCAGTGCAGCCAGAAGAGGAATGGCCGGCCCTCAGAGCCTGGCTCCTCTCTAGGTATCTTCCTAGGTTCCCTAAGTTTCTAGGGAGTTTTTCCTAGCCACGTTGCTTCAACATCTTATTGCTTGCTCTTTGGGATTCAAGACTGGGTATTTGTTTAAGCACTTTGTGAGAACTGCTGATCTAATAAAGGTTTTATAAAATACATTTGATTGATTGGTCGATGCTGGCCAAAACACCAGGGTTGGGTATATTCAGGTCCATCACCTTGACGATGCCATGACATTTAAGTTGATTGTTGTGAGTCTCCCACTGTATTCCCTGGTACTCTAGACCCTATATAGTACACTCCTTTTGACCCGGGCTATAAAGGGATTTGGGTGCCATTTAGGCAACCACCCGGGAATTTGAGAAATACAAACAATTAAACCTGCGCATTAATGGCTGTGAATAGATTGAGTTGCTGTGTATGATTGCTCACAGTGGTCAAGAAAAAGTGTCCCCTGATATTTATAAGCTAATACATTTCCCTTCATTCCACTCTACTCCAAGCTAAATGTGTGTTTTGGGAGCCAGAAAATAAATATACTAAAGGCTGGTAAGTCATTGCTGTGGGCATATAGGGTCTCCTAATGACAACAAAGTAAATTGTTCATTGGGAGGTTTCAAAATTATTCTCTTATGTTTGCTGCAAGACCCACAGCCTTTAGAGAGGGCCTGGGTATAAACATGCACTAGACTGTACTATGACTATGTAATGGACAAATTGGACTGTATGTTGTACTAGCAGGAAAAGGTGATATCTTTTTTCTAACAATATTTCTATCCTCTGTTCTTTGGGTTGTTAGCTGTGCAGCATTTTTCTTTTGATTAAAGGCTGTCAACAGTGTTAGTTCTCCCATAAAATACTAATGATCCATGCTGCTAACGGAGATAATTACAATAGCCATCAAGATAGCATCAGTCAGAGTGTGTGTCTGTGTGTGTGCGTGTCTGTGTGTGGAACCATTCATTACAACCTATAACGGTACATTTAGTAGGATATTCACTGGTTGAGAAGAGCTGCTCTGTTATAGTGAAGAAGTGATTACAGTGTTTATATTGAGGGAAACGAGAATAAAAACACTAGACTTTATGTACATTAACATGGCTCTTGATTTGGGTCTTTCTCCCTTAACATCGTCCAGGCCAAGCAGTAGAATAATTGCAGTCAAGTTCATCCATTCAATAAAGCTTTGATTGGATCGTTTCAGGGAATGAAGATGGCAATGGATCTTAAACAATAGCACATAACTATAGTAAGACCTGTTAACAATGAGCAATTATTGAGATTCTTTAGGCCTAGGATGTGTAAGATCAGTGATGTGGCGGATGGTAAATGCACATGAACAATGTTTATGCAACTTTTTCTGTGTGATATAGCATTTACTAATCTTTTAATTTAATTTTCATTCATCCACTTTTCGTTTTATTTCTAGCGGTGTTCAGTGCTAAGAACATTAATATTATGGATCTAAATTCTAATCACCTTATCACGCCCAGCGTCTGCGAACGTTTGGAATCATAAGTCAAGTGAGCTTGTCATGTTCGCTTGCGCACACTACCGTTGCCCTGCAAGCAGTGTATTCATTCACCACTCTATCCAAAAGCAAACTACACTCACCGCCCATGACGTTAATCAAACTACTTCAGCCCAGACAGCGTGGTTAGTAAAAACCTCTGGCCCTGATGAGGGTGATTTTTCACTGACTCCTTAGCTTAGCTTTTGTTTGATAGCATGCCTTGTGGGCGTCTTACCGCAAAACTAAACACATCCACACTTTTCAGCGACTCTCCTGATTGGAATGCACTTATGAGATTGTAGGTCCAAACATTTGGTCATGGCTATTGTCTATGTGACAAGACAACCGCCAGTGACGACTCCAGACAGATTCGGCAATATTTAAGGCTCTGCATTTCTGAGCGGAAAAATCACATTTGCCAACATGTTCCATGGGCTCTCCCCTTTCGATTAAAAAATACTTCATTTTTGTTTCACAAATCATTTGATATTTCTTGTTAGGACACCCCAACTCAACAAAAAGACGCAAAATTACACATTCTGGTAAAGCATTCGGAGTAATGGCTTTATAATGCATTGTTCACAATATTCTCTGAACACAGTAAAATAAAAATGGTGAGGCTAGCACAAACGTAACGGAATCAGGTGAAACATAATGAAATGACCAAATTCAATCGTGCCTGCTTGACGATAGACTCAATATGACTTAATTTAATAAGTGCACTGAAATACAAACACAAAGAATTTGCATGTCAATAAAAACAACCTCAAACTTTGCTTTACAGTAGTGAGACAAACAGGGACCGGGAACACGGTGATGCTGAGTCAGACTGCAAGGCAGGAAGGGACAGAAAGAGGATAGAGGTTAGTGCTTCAATATTGCAGTAGATTATAAATTGATAAAAAGACCTATGTATGTCTTCCTAATACATTGAATTGGGAAAATGTAGGAGGTGTAGTCAAATAATTGTACTGTCAAACCTTTCTTTACAGAGAGTAGTAATATTTATTGATTATGTAAATTAACTAATTGTTTATTATCACATACTGTGTATATCCACACTGGTGCAGTTTATAATACATATTTGTGGTGCGACTCATAAGAGAACATATACATGAATGTGATGAAAAGATGACACATTTCAATAGGAACATCTTCAAATTGTATTGGTGACTTATTTTGTTTTAGTTTCCAGTCACAATGAATATATTTTGGGAGGGATGACCTGATGTGGATTTTGTATAATTGATCAAATATTACCCTAGACCTTCCTTAAAAATACACCAGCATGAAAGCAGTCAAATAATCAAATAATATGGTTTAAAAATGCAATGTGTTTTGGTTGATATCGGTGATTGTCTTAACATGATCTCCCCGAAGAGTTAATATTTTACCCACCCTTTTTTTCTCATTACATCATTGTGCAACAGTGAATAACTCATGTAATATCAGGTATACCCTGATAGTGTTTGTACTCAGACACCATCCACTAACACAAACACAGCGGAACACAAAAATCAATTGTTACCTCATTTGCACACGCCATCAATACTGCAGTCATTCTAATTGCAGTAGGCCAACTGAAGACAAACTGCAGTAAAAGAATTGAACATTAAGATTTAAGTTGTATTACCTGTTAATTGCAGGAGAGAAATCATGGAGTAATCCCTCCTCCAAAGTCTCCAGCTTATACAGTAAAACTCCTTTTCCCCCATCTCAGTCTCCTCGCTGTAATTCTCTCTCCCCTCATCTACCCCTCTCCCCACTTCTATCTCCTCATTGTATTCCTCCCCGTCCCTGCATCTCCGTCTCCTCATTGTCTTCCTCTCATCCTCCCCAGTCCCTGTCTCCTCCCTGCTTCCCTCACCCCTCTCCCGTCTGTCTCCTCACTATTTTCCCACATTTTTCCCCCTTGTCATCCTCGCTGAGAGAAGTGCCACATTGTCGGGTCATGGGGACACACAGAGGTCAATCTTTGTCAGTGTGTGGCCCTGCCTCGCTCAGTGTTGCATATGTACAGTAGGTGCGTATGTCCTTGCCTGCGTGTATGGGAACGGGTCTGAGGCTGGCAGGGGTTAGTGCTGGACAGACAGACAGCCAGCAATCCTGTTCCTGATAACAGTAGGATGAGGAGCTACGGCAGCAATAACTGCTCAGTGGCGTCCCAAATGGTCCCCTAATCCCTATGTGGTTCACATCTTTTAAGCAGGGCCCTGGTCAAACATAGTGCTCCATATAGGGAATAGGCTGCCAATGAAGATGCACCCTTTCTCATCCAGACAGCCCCATCCCATTCATAGAGTCTAAGGCCTGAATCCCAAATGGCACACTATTTCTTTACAATTCCCTAGTTTTGACAAGCAGGGCCCTTAAGGAATAGGGTACATTTTGGCATTTACCCAGAGGGCCATGGACATCAGCAATGAGATCGCCATGACTCTGTTAAACTGAGCCGGCTGAGAAAGAAAGTGTCTCAGTATTATGTCAATGTCAGAGGCTGAATGCCGATTCATAGGGTGTAGGCACAAATCCTTCCAGATTACACCCCCTCCTTTTTCCGCCCTTTATTTCTGCCTCTCCACTACCCTTCGCTCCGGGATGCCATGGAATCCACTTTTCTGCTGGCCAACAAGGCACCTTGGAAAAGTAATAACCACGATCGCTATTATGATAAGAAACAATTTATTTTCCCGATAGAAACTATTCTGAGTGTATAACTTTGTCTGTGTTTGAGCGCGGGGGAGATTGGGAGAAGGTCAATTTCTTTGAGAGGACATGCTTTGTGTTGCAATAATGCGCCACAAGATGTGTGTTGAGAGACTGAATTCGGCAACTAATTGTCAGGCAAGGCTACCCTCATGTACAGCCCCTGGTCAAACGAACAGTCCTATATGGTAGAAGGGGCCATTAGAGATGCTGATTGTGCTCTATGCGTGCTGCCCAGTGGGATCAATCACTCTCCGTACAACAACAAGCCAATTACAAGGAGTCCTGCAGTAACATTCATTATAGGAAGCCAAGTTTAGTATTCATTATATCACTAAGAACCGGACTGAAAGAGAGATTACCGCTATTGATAAAACATTTCATTTGTCTCTTTGTTTTATGTAATTGTGGTTTACGTTGTTGCTTTGTTTGTCGAAAAGGCACTAGGCTCTGTTGTGATACTGCTTTCTCACAGAGGGGCAGAGGCAAAACTGGAATCCCTGGAGCCACGGATTTGCTGATGATGGGCCTGCACGCAACAATACCAAAATGACACCAATAGGCTCATTTGTATCCTTTTTACATACTGAACGTGACCTGTGTAGAAGCGGTGGAGCTAAGCACTTTGTCTATTTCCTGTTACTGGAGTAAGTGATTTACCGTGGTAAACAGTTTGTACAAGGGATCCTGTAGATGTGCAAAAGTCCAGAATAATCAAAAGCAGATGACTGACAGCGTAACAATGAATTAGACCCGAAGACTTCATATTCAGTCCCATTGTATGAATGTTCCTCCCAAATGAGTCCCTATTTCCTATATAGTGCACCTACTTTTAACCCGAGCCGTATGGCCCCCGGACAAAAGCAATGCACCATGAAGAGAAAAGGGTGCCACAGAGGACGCAGCTGTGTGAGAAAGTGATACAGCTCAGCACTACACTGTGTTTGGCAGTCCCAGTGCAATAGGCTCCTTGAACTCAGCTCTGTGGCAACATCCCCGTCAGCTATTCCTGGGCCGCTGACTCTGGCAGTGTCCCAAATGGTACCTCATTCCTCATGAACTGCAGTAGATGACTTTTTATCAGTGCCCTATGCCCTGCCCCCCCGACGGGCCCTGGTCCAAAGTATTTATATAGTAATGGGGTAAGACACAGGGAACGGACACATTGCAAGTGTATGGGGCCCTTGGGGTGTGTTATTATCATAAAGTATGGAAGAAGAGGGGAAAACATCGGAACTTGAAGTCATACCCCTGGGGCTGGCCGAGGTTGCTGACACGTCCCTCCTAGCTTCTCCATCTTCTTTTGTGGCTTCTTTCTGGGCTATTGCCCTGATCTGCTCTGCAGGGGCCTTCATATACCTCCCCTGATGAGAACTGGGAGGCAGCTGTGAAGGGGCGGGGCCGGCACTGCTGGCTGCCCACTGAACTTTCCGGAACCTGACAACGTTCTCTCTTGGGGGCGTTTGGCGCGACGCTGATCCAGCAAGGGCACATTTGCTTCATCCTCATGGGGAACCTGCGGACAACCCAGCCTGACAGGTGGGAACGAACAGAGAACAACTGATTTCACCGGGTTTTGATAATTGCCTTTGTTTCAATGTCCTGAAAACCAGGCCAGACCGGGCATTAGGGGATCGGTATGGTGAAGCACGTTACGGACGGTCGGTTGATGAGTGAACACTATATGTATAGGAAAAGGGTACACCATCACTTCCCGCATACACTAGAGACTGAAGTTCAAGAGTTCCCATCTATCCTATTAAAACATTAATACATTTAGCTCAGGGATCGTAAAGGGAACACCAGTCCCCAGTTAGCATATACTTAATTGCTTAATAGGTAAGACTGAAGGATAATTTCTTTCAAATGAATTTCACATTTTATTACAGCGTTATTTCCCACTCGGGATCTGAGAGTAGGGGAGGTTCCTTGTGTCTGTTCTGTTCAACGATTCTGTCACTGATGACTTATCTTCAAAGCTCTTATTTCGGAATAAAAATGCTGTCAGAGATAATTTCCCCCAAAGGCATGATAGGGACAGGAACTAAGCTGATCAACAATGATGAGATTGTGTTTGAAGGCATTTATGTTACATTAGCACTGTTAAATTAATCTAGCCTTGTGATAAGGGGTCTATAGTTATTTTGCAGTCTATATTCGGTCTTAATTCTAATCCTAGATATTGCTATATTTCGTTTTTAAATGACCGTTGCGATATTATTTCGGTTTCCTGCAGAAAGAGAAAATTCCACCATGTCAAAATATTCTGTGTTGCATCTCTGAATGCTGTCCTCTTTACAAAAACATGTATTTTCATTCTGAAGTCAAGAACAAAAGATCTAGCATTTTACCTCTTAAAGCATTACTCACACCCATTAGCTTAAATGCTTCTTGTTGTTAGTTTAGAATGAATTTCCTTGTCTAGTCAGTAGAAAAAAAGAAATCATACTTCCAAGCTCTGAGTCCTGTATAATTTATTGATGAGACTAATCTGAAATTAATGTTTTTCAAACTGCCAATTTTCTACTCTGCAAGCTGTGGTGTAAGTTATTAGGGTTTTGGTCAGAAACAGAATATTCAGTCAATAGGGCTGCAGCATGGTCAATAGATTGGGTTCATGTTACATTCCCGTTTTAAATCGTTTTCATGCAACAGCTACACACACACCTTTTAAATGGGTCATTAATGGGCATTTAAGTGCATGAATGACTGACATCTTAAATTCAGCATGGAACCAGATTGGCTAGGTAATTAATATCATTATGGCTAAACTAAGGATTAGCATGCTGTAAATCAGGCTTAAACTCGGTTAAGTCCTGGCCTAATAAAGATACAAGTCAGGCAGGCTCTATTCAGTTGAGCCTGTTCATCTATAGATAACACAAACACACATAAACATGCACACAGAGACACAAAAACATCAGGAGGCTGGTTAGGGGAGGACAGCTGATAGCTTTAATGGATTAATTAAAACAGATACAGTTCCGTTCATGACATTCCAGCCATTGCCAGGTGCAAAGCTTTCTTCTATTTAAACTGAAACTCCACTAACAGACCACCTCATCATTACCAGCTAGTTGCTACCCTCTGTAGCCTTTATCCTCCTGAGCAACCGAGTTTCAGTTTAAATACGTGTTTGTGAGCCAAATATCAACTGTTAATCACCGCAGTTCACCATGGCTGCCTCCCAACTCACACCTAGAGCCACAAGTGTCACATCAAAATGAGTACATTAAATAGGGAATGAGGTAACGTTTGGGGCACTCTTAATGTGCTACAGTGGACATGATAATATTTCCATTTGGGACTCAGCCTTACCCTACACACTGTGTCGCTGGCTGGAGCTCCTCAGGCCTCAACAATACTCTACATCTGTCGTACAGTCAGTGTTCAGGGCTCATTTATTAAGTGAAGGAGTGTGTACTGTGCAGTGCACATTGAACTGCGAAGAATTATGCATGGTTTCTTGTTTCGTATGATGGCAGTTTGTATTAGTTTGACTGTTAACACAGCTGTGTTCCTGGAAGAACTTCTAAATATCACATTAGGAAGATAAATAGAAAGACCTTTTTTAGTTAAGGGAATAGTATTGTTGCAGTAGTTTATGTTTCGCTAATGATTTTATATCTTGTATCATAATATTCATTATGCATGAAGTTATTTATTAGATGTCTATGAGAAGTCAGAAAAAGTACAAACCGATCTATTTACCGATTCTGGACAGAGTAGTCGGTATTTTGGTCAGTATAAAACTGTGGTTATTGTACATCAACAGCAAATTTCCCACACAGTATCATGTCAAGGCTGGCCATACAGGAGCACTGAGCAGCTATTGAACCTGCACCAGTTATGTAACATGCAGGATGAGAAATATAATAGCTTAACTCTTATCACCTCAAGTGTTTTCAAAATGGCTGTGGTACCAATCACTTGCTGATCTCAGCACAGAGCTTCACACTTAAACTACACAGGGCTCTTCTTTGGGGATAGGGTGCAATTTGGCCATGGTGGACAATCAGAGCCTCTGTCTCTGTGAGTACCTCTTAGGCATCGAACAAGGACACAGAAATCTCTGTGCATGTACGATGCACAAATCTAGTCAATAGTTCCCCTGAAATTGGGGATGTTTCTGTTAGCTCTATCAAAACTGAAGCAGCGTTAGATATTGATTGTAGATAATTGTCCTTGTTATGGAAACACAATACACATCGACAGTCATTTTAACTATAGGATGGAACCCAACATAGTGTATGAGTATTGGTCCATCCAACTTCAGTGTAAAAGAATACATAGATTGACTTTTTATCATTATTATTCTAGGTTTTGTGGTAGAAAGCATTTAACGGTCAGAACATCTTACTGGGTAACTTTGTAATGGAGAGGAATGTTATTAGATGGTTCCTTCGCCGTGTGGTAGATAGTGTTTAACAGTTATTTACATCTCAGTGCTGTGATAGAGGAGCATATCATGCCGTGTGACAGCTATGAAATAAAGTCAACCCGGTTTACGCTGCCAGCAAGTATTTATCTTTAAAGCTTTACATTTTGATGCCATGAACATTTTAAAATGATGACAAGCCTTCTCCTTTTTTATCTTTAACAAAATATAATTTCATGCTGGATTAACTGCATTGACCAGCCGCAGAACAAAATAATCTATCTGTTACTACCCTTTGGGCTGGCAGATCTTCATCAGGTTAACACTTTCTCTCCAACACCACTGTGTGTGTGTGTGTTAAGCTGGGTCGGCCCGGTTTGGTCCCTGCATCGGAGACACAATGCTGCTGGAAGTGGTATTTGGAGGCCAGTAGAAGGCACAGGTCAGGTCTGAATACCAAATGAGCATAACCCAGGGAAGTGATGGGGACATTGCTCTGTGTAGGGCACCAACCATGAGATGGGATCTTAAATGTCTTGACTGCCCATGGTCACTAAAGATCCCATGGCACGAGTAGAGCTGTTAACTCGATAGGCCAATCTGTCAGTCATATCACCACGGACACCAAATCATCCATAGTTCCGAAGTGACTCATTTTTGCTCTTCTGGTGAAAGATCATAGTCAGACTGATCTTCAGTTATCTTCTGCTGACAAACGGTTTTCCTTTGGGTCAGTAACACCCAGTGCACATAGGAGCACTTCATGCTACGTGACTCATCTTATTCAGAAAACAGGGATTACTGTAATACTTTTTAAAGCTCTTTACCTGTGTTGTATTTTTATACAGACTTTTTGGCTAAGTTTTCAAGGTTTTGTCAAGGGTGTCGATCATTTGGGAGGTGACCATGTGTAACATTGATCAATATATTACATGCATGGAGCCCGTCAGAAATGTAATGTGAGACGGGCTCATACATATTTATTTAATTTTATCCATCTTTATTTAAATAGGCATGTAATTAAGAATGTGTTGTTATTGTTTTTTTAAAGACAAAACTTATGTAAGATAAAAATTTCAATATATCCACATTTTTTCCTCAAGCTGAACTAGTAGTCCTCCAAAAACATTCATATTATATCTTATTACACTTCCGCAGGGCAAAAAAAAGTGAAGGTGTTTTTACCTAGTTCGGAAAAAATCCTTGGGGAATCTCGTCCGAAATGGATTCAACCTCAACACAGGAGCTTCTGCGCTGGAATATCCACCAACAATGAATCACTGGTGGAGGAGATGCAGGTCCGACCAGCCACAGTAACATCTCACTGGGGACTTCCTAAGAACCTGCCGGCTGGAACCATACTGTACCTCGACCGGGATCTCATAGGCTCCAGTCTGCAGCATCGGCAACCCCATATAAGTTCCAGTGGGACACTCAAGGTCAGCCTATCACCATCGAGTGTAGGGAGGCGGGCCATACCCACCAATTCTGCCCTGGATGGCGCGCCGGTCACTAAACAGGGCACCTAGACCCAAGCCCTTGATTATTGGGACATTTCCAGAAGTGGAGGTCACCAACAGGGGTAAGACGATTCCTTGTGTACTTGACACCGGTTCACAAATGACTGTTCATTGATTCTCTGTTCCAGCAGTGGTTTGGTGAGGGAGGTGATACAGAATTTAAAAACATCCATGGCTTACATTTAAATAGCAAATGTGCTCCATATTCCATACAATATACTATACTTGACTTGTAGATCAATGGGGCAAAAAGGGGTAGTCAGACTCCAAGGGGGTAGCCAAACTCCAAGGGGGTAGCCAAACTGTCCTGACGAGGCTCCTGTGGAAATACCTTCTGAAACTGAGATAATTATCTGTACCCTGGTGCCTCAAGAGGGTGGGTCACCAGAAAGTTGGCAGATGGGAGGAGGGTGCCAATCAAGAGTTGTGTGTGGCCAGAACCCACACCCTTTCCCTGAAGAAAGCGGTAACCCAGGTAGAACCCCAGATGGTAAATACAGAGCTGGTGTTGAGGTCCATGGGCCCATGCAAGGTGGAGTCCAAAATCACTCAGTATTGTATTTACTGGGGCAAAATTGTGCAAAATATTATGTGTGTGCCGCTTTGGGGAATGTCAGGAAGAGTGTTTGGGGACTGTTCAACAAGAATAGGTTAGGGGATGAGTAGTGTCCAGTCTCTTCATTTCAGAGCTTGGCTGAAGTAAAATCTAAACTGACTTCTTTATCATCTACCATCATCTACCTTAAGGCCGTGGCACACTGCAGAGATTGTTGACCTTGCGACCACTCACCTCATGCTGTTTTTTGCTTTTAGCATTTCATCTTGTTGAATCGCTAGTCGCAAGATGCCAGCTCTGAGCCAATGTCACTTTGCCGTTATTGACTCTTTTTGGTCAGTGGCAAAAACTCCATTATTAAATCCTGTTGTAACAAATGTGAAAAAATCCAAGGGGGTTAATACTTTTTAGAGCCAATGTAGAGATAGAGATACAGCTCATAAGTTTGCATACCTTGGCAGAAATTGTGAAATTTTGGCATTGATTTTAGCAATATGACTGATCATGCAAAAAAACTGTCTTTTATTTAGGGATAGTGATCATATGAAGCCATTTATTATCATATAGTTGTTTGGCTCTTTTTTAAATCATAATGATAACAGAAATCACCCAAATGGCCCTGATCAAAAGTTTACATAACCTGGAATGTTTGGCCTTGTTCCAGACACACAAGGTGACACAGACAGGTGAAAATGGCAATTAAAGGTGAATTTACCACACCTGTGGCTTTTTAAATTTCAATTAGCGTCTGTGTATAAATAGTCAATGAATGTGTTAGCTCTCACGTGGATGCACTGAGCAGGCTACATACTGAGCCATGGGGAGCAGAAAAGAACTGTCAAAAGACCTGCATAACAAGGTAATGGAACTTTATAAAGATGGAAAAGGATATAAAAAGATATCCAAAGCCTTGCAAATGCCAATCAGTACTGTTCAATCACAAATAAAGAAGTGGAATATTTGGGGATCTCTTGATACCAATCCAAGGTCAGGTAGACCAAGAAAGATTTCAGTCAAAGCTGCCAGAAGAATTGTTCGGGATACAAAGAAAAACCTACAGGTAACCTCGGGAGAAATACAGGCTGCTCTGGAAAAAGACGGTGTGGTTGTTTCAAGGAGCACAATACCACATTACTTGAACAAAATTGAGCTGCGTGGTCGAGTTGCCAGAAAGAAGCCTTTACTGCAGCAATGCCACAAAAAAGCCTGGTTACAATATGCCTGACAACACCTTGACACGCCTCTGGCACACTGTCATTTGGAGTGACGAGACCAAATTGGGCTTTATGGTCACAACCATAAGCGCTATGTTTGGACAGGGGTCAACAAGGCCTATAGTGAACAGAATACCATCCCCACTGTGAAGTATGGTGGTGGCTCACTGATGTTTTGTGGGTGTGTGAGCTCTAAAGGCACATGGAATCTTGTGAAAATTGATGGCAAGATGAATGCAGCATGTTATCAAAAAATACTGTCAGACAATTTGCATTCTTCTGCACATGGGACGCTCTTGGACTTTCCAGCACGACAATGACCCTAAGCACAAGGTCAAGTTGACCCTCCAGTGGTGACAGCAGAAAAAGGTGAAGGTTCTGGAGTGGCCATCACAGTCTCATGAGCTTAAAATCATCAAGCCACTCTGGGGATATCTCAAACGTGCGGTTCATGCAAGAAGAGCAAAGACCTGGAGACATTTTGCCAAGACGAATGGGCAGCTATACCACCTGCAAGAATTCAGGGTCTCATGGACAACTACAACAAAAGACTGCACGCTGTCATTGATGCTAAAGCGGGCAATACACAGTATTAGGAACTAAGGGTACGCAGACTTTTGAACAGGGGTCAGTTCATTTTTTTCTTTGTTGCCATGTTTTGCTTCATGATTGTGCCATTCTGTTATGACCTACAGTTGAATGTGAATTCCATAAGAAATAAAAGATGTATTTTGCCTGCTCATTCATGTTTTCTTTACAAATGGTACATATATTACCAATTCTCCAAAGGTATGCAAACGTTTGAGCACAACTGTAGATGTCCAGACAAGAGTTCTATGCTATTGTGTGGGGTCCTTGTTCAGATAGCACTCAAAACATGAGCAGAATGAAATAGCCTTGTCCAGAGTTTTAGTATACTGATAAATACTAAAACTAAGATCAAAATTGGTGGAAAAATTAACATTAGTTGGAATGAGACTGAAGAATTGGCACGACAGTCAATCGTATTTTATCTAAATAACGATAACGGTCAAGGGCTGGAAGCATCGTGTATAATATATAAGTGTAGGTCAGTGTCTACTTTCTCTCCCCCCCAAAGAGACGTGTTCAGAGTGGCTTATATTAATTATTTGCATTATCCAGATGAATGTCAAGATACTTGTACTACTTAGTACTCAGGGTCGAAAATCTGATATAAACTTTGGAGGGGACAATTACATTAAATTTTCTCAAGAGCAATTATTGAGGGGGACACCAAAAGTAGTTCTGTAATACTGTTTTAGTTTACGCGATTGGTTTGCTCACTACTGTAGCTCTGCTATTGTGATTGTGAACCCTACCTTCATAAAACAAACCTACTGGATTAAACCTCACAATAGGTATGTGCATTGAGTGCCTTTCAGACGTAGACACAAACACTGTCACCTTGCCAGCTAAGGAACACTACATAGCATTTAAATCTTCTCTCATTGACTTGAATTCAGCTGCAAACACTGGTTGACGATTCGGTAGCTTGCTAGCAAACGCCTGCTAACTAACAAAGTGTGACCTGTAATTTAATGCAGTAAAAATGAAGGCTGGTGACTGTTAGAAATGTTTGTTTTGTATTGAGTGGTAGAAGTAACGAAATGTCTAACATATCATTTGTTTGAATTACTTACTGAAAGTCAACCACCAACGACAGACTGCCAGATTCCCACACACGCACTGTACCTGCACGATGTGCCACTGCTGAGGGCTGTGGGGCAGTGGATCAAATCACTGTGAGGCAAAGAGTGGGCAATCTTTTGAAACTTAAAAATGCGCTATTGAGTATCGATAATCAGCACAGGTGCTTTCACTGCGTCATATTAATATTATTGACATTTCATAGTTATGCTTACAGTGATATATTAGGGGGGACAAATCATAGTTTTCCCTTGGATGGGGGGGTGTCATGTCCCCCCCGGGATTTCCGCCTATGTAAGTACTTTTAAAGTAAAAAATAAAATCACTGGAAAAGAGATTATTTAAATAATGATGTATTGTTAGTCATAATTATCTGCTAAAATAATGATAACAAGTGACAAAAAAGATTAATTATAGGGTTGCAAAACATGAATGGCTGTTAGCCTCACAGGCACAGGCTACTAACTGTCCCGAAAACTGAACAAAATCACATACAGCTCCGGAAAAAATGAAGAGACCACTGCAACTTTTTCTTTCCTTTCCAAAAAAGTCGAAAAGGAAGGTTTTAAGGGAGGAACAGAAGGGTTAAAATTAAGAGACCACTGCAAATTGAACGCTTCTGTTCCTCACGCAAAACTTTCCTTCTCAACTTTTTTGGAAAGGAAAGAAAAAGGTGCAGTGGTCTCTTCATTTTTTCCGGAGCTGTATAAACCAAATAAATATTTTTTTTCACTCTAAAATAAAACTATTTAATCATGTTGGTAAACAGACAGAAAGTTCATAGATTTTTTAAAATATACAAATAAAAGAAAATAGAAAGAAAAACTATATATAATATATATCACAAAACAATAATAATGTCTGTGTGTTGGGTGCCAGATGTGTGCACGTGTTTGTGTGAGTGTTTGTGTGAAATGTGCACATTCATGTGTTGTAGTGTGATGTGCGCTAAGACCTGAGGGTGGTTGAACATCTTTATCCAGAGACATATTCCTTCTGACATTGCAGGCTACACTCCCTCACACATTTCAGATTAAACTCAAGGATTTTACATAATTGCTACATTACCATGATGATGATTCAGTAACCAGGACACAGCTAAAGGTCTGCGATGGAAAGATAAACACACACAGCCTGAGCTCCATTTTAAATCAAATGAACATCCCTGAAGCGAAAGCTGCTAATACAAGACACAAGAACACAGACATGGAATTAAATCAACCAGACCAAAGCCTGATTTATACCCAATACTAACCACAGTAGTCTTTATTCAGACTGCGAAGGGGAGGATTGTCTGACGACTGTCATCCAGGCAGATAAGGTAGCATCACAGTGTGAGCTCTCTGTTTGTCCACTACTTGACAACGGGGGAGTCTGGCTCTCAACCCAGAAGCACATCCATATCAACACATGTATTTCAGCGTAACAAGGACGGATTGACTGAACCCACCCATTTATACTCACACACAGACAGGAGCGGAGACGGAGGAAGCGTCAATGAAGAATTCGATGATGACGATGGTCCTACTGAGGTCCACATTACAAGTTCATACCATACACTACAGAAACATTTCCATTAGTGCATTGATATGACAGCTTGCTGTTTGGTTTTAAAACACTATATTATGCTAGCAATTAGTGGGTTTCAAAATGGCCTCCCGGTAGACCAAACGTAACCTGGTTGGCAACAGCAATCAGGGAACTGTGAGATTAGAAGGACATGATCACCTAATGTCAATGCATGTAATTAAAACATTTCCCTGGTTTAAGTACATAGTGTGACATCCTTAGTTAAAGTTAAGGAAGTGAAGTCACCATCAATGTGTCACAGGATTGTTAGGCCTTCTCACTAGATAGTGTTGGCCTAGGTTACAGCTTTTAACCCACATAATTGACTGTGGACCTATTTAACAGGATCCAGCTTATTATTTATGTCATGTCTGCGGCCCTGCTATATTTGGATGCATTAGTGATCGTCTGCAGTAAACCATTTCACAGGATGCCCTGTATGCTGCTACTGTTATGTCTTTGTTAGAGAATGTTTGAGAACACTGTGACATTTTTAAGAAACCCCACTGATACCAAGAAAATTGCATATTTTATACATTAAGTGCCACTTTACCGGGGAAACATTATGGGCGCTGATTCAACCTAGAATGTTTGCATCACTCAATCGAAAAACGGTGTAATTCACAATATCATTTAAAATCAGACCTATCTTTTAGTTGTACTGAAGGGTCTCTGTGCAAGAGCTAAACAGGAGGAAATGAAAAAGGAAATTAAGACAAAGTTATCGCGGATCAACAGCAACAACATGTGATTAGGCTACAGAAAACGTATTTTCAAAAGGCAGGATGTATTGCATTCACCTCCAACGTTACAGGTTTTGTTATCAGTAAATTGCAATATCACTCTTGCTTGCTAAAGCTCTGGCTTAGTTCAGTAGAAAACACAATATGGACTAGGACACATTAAGCCACATTGTTCTTATGTGGGCCACACCCAACATGATGCTCTTCTGAGGGCCACACCCAACACAATGTACTTATTAGGGCCACACCCAACACAATGTACTTATAAGGGTCACACCTTAATTTGAATAACTGTTGATTTTCTCATAAAAACCCTTGGGAAAGTTTGAGTCTTCAATTTCGTATAAGCCACAACAGGGAATTTTCACAATCCTTCCTTAATTATTGGTGGACAAAAAAGGAAACTTATGTTTCCACCTTCTATTTTATTTCAAGGTGAAGTTAGCTGAATAATCACATTTGATATTCAATGAATGAAACTGCATTCTATTTAATTCTACTCCACCTGTTATTTCTGAGAAAAAGTATAAATAGACAGACAGTGGAGAGACACTGATCGTATCCCCAGGACCCTGACAATGTAATTTTGTGTTTTTTCCTCAGTGTATTAAGGGGACTATTGATATCAAACCAGTTATACAGTACAAATAGGATTTGGCAGTCCAGATGATGTTCAAATAACCAAACCGCTGAATGTGACTTCAAATTAGGACATGCACTACAGAACATTTGTAATATATAACGAAAGATTCAAGTATTTGGGCAAATAATGAGCATATTGGTAAGGATTTGTTTACCATGCATACAATCAGCTACAGTACAAGCAATCATTGGTCAGTTATACTTATGTGGATAACTCATTATTAAATGACAGATCTACCTCTTTAAAATAAGGTATACTTTCAGCAGTTGTACATTTTGATAACTCATTTATAAATGTTTGTAAATCTACAACTTTGTATTAGGTAGCCATTTAGTAGTTATACATCTTTGTAAATCATTTATAAATTATTTAAGACGTCACTCAGATTTTAGAGCCTATTTACACTACAACAATTGTTTTTGACAAGAATGTAATTTAAATAATGTGTAAATTCAATCTTCTATTCATACTAGCAATGAGAAACTCTTGCTGCATTGTAAAGCACAGCACATGCACACACAGCGCTTTGGCCAGACTCCTGACATGGAAAAACCTAATCTCACTGACAATGTTATTTAACTAACTAATATGGAGCTGTCCATCAAACAAGTGCTGATGATAGAAGAAGTGATTAGGTGCCAGTTTGAGATGTGACGCCTCCCAAAATATATATTTTTCTATATGGGGCCAGAAGGACTTCAGAATCATACTACATAACCACTCATTCTACTCCCAAACACACTGACCGCTGTACTGTTGTTGCAGGGAGTATCTGTCAGCAAAGAGTCCCACATTACCTCAGATGGTGACAAGCGACAACTGACATTTTCATCCGTTCACACTATAAAACAATGACACACGCAAATCTGGGAACAAGTTGAGTTCATCTAAATAAAACAATGTTAGTGTAAAAACACCCTTAGATACTTGCAGGCAGTTGTTTTGTACTCTTCATACACAAGAGAAAGTATTAAAAGCTTCTGACAAGTTCCATAAATCTGTCATGGGCATGAAGAACATTCAGCATCGTTCAGGAGAATAATGGTATTATGGTTACCAAGGTATTATGGTTTTAATGGATGCACAAATCCATTAAAACCATAATAAACCTTAATTAGGGAATAGAACCATGTTATGAACCTTTCACAAATGCTACCTCATAATGAAGTGTTAACGCTTCAACTCAAACATTAGGGGCAGCTGTCAGAAATATGTAGACACTTCTCTCATTGTGATCCATTTACAGTTTACATTAGTCACTATTTCTAAATCACCCCGGAATGATAATAATGATAATATTGGTTTAAAACGGTCATTATGGTTGTTTCACGCCAGCCTGATAATAATAATGGTTAGTAGACAATGCAGATAAAACTGAAGAATTTTCCTGTCTAAATCATTTATTGATGTACCCATAACTTGTAACTGACCAGTCATTACATCTGAATGACAAGTAGAGCATAGACATGACTGCCCAGTGTGAGAAAAAGTTTATTCACCTATTGTGAAAGATGCATTCAAAAGGGGGTGTTACTTCAGGCTGCTTACCGTGACCAACAGCTATCACTTATCCACATGTTTTTTGTTGTTGAGTTTTTTACTTATACATCACTGGAATAAAAGTATCCTTATGATCATCACAATGTTGGTAGTCTATCTTGTTTGGGACATTTAATTTGACGGTATATGAACCAACCAGGAACCAGTTCTGAAATCAAACATTTTGTCCAGGGCTCCAGGAAGTTGTGAATGGCCCTGGAAACCATTCCGTCCACTATAGGCAATGGTGAGCACGAGTACCATAACCCTTACACTAACCACTCAGAATGAATGCCTAAATGTATCCCTCCCAAAAATCAATGTTTATTCCTGTCAAAAATCAATGTTTACCCCCATCAAAAATCAATGTTTATCCCTGTCAAAATTAAAGTTCATTCCCGTGTGGATAAACACTGGATTCTGAAGTCAATTTGACAATTTTATGAGATGCTGTTAAAGCAGTTCTCCATACATCATCCTGTTTTATTGGCCCTGTGGTGGCCTTGTACACGTTAGTCCCTGCTCCTGATCTCTGGCCATCTGGCCTGTGAGACTGGGCCCTCGTGCAGGAGACACACACGCGGGCACACGGACAGTAGTTGCAAACGGTCAGATAATTCCGAGGACACAGAGGCGTAGTGGGGAATGTTCCACAGCCAGTAACTGGTGGAGGTGCAGACCAGAACTCGGCAGATGGTACCCATGCTAACCGGCCACAGTGAGGAATTTCCACTGTCTGTCTAACACGGTAATTACTCCTCCTTTCCGACCGCCACACACCCTGAAATGTCTCCACACATGCCGTCTCACGCTGTCGACAGCTTTCTCCGAGCAACAAACGTGACATCGGCGGAGCATGAATGCTGTCCTGTGAAAATGTTGCTAGAGTCATAGAGAGTTTACATACCTTCACAGTCACTTCCTGAAAGCACTAATATTCTTGTTAGTGTTATAACTATTTATAGTTCGGGTTGATGGCAGTCGAAGCCGTAGAGCAAGGCTTTTCTGTGAGAGGTTTGACGGTGCAGAACATTAACAAGTGCAACCAGTATTTTTTTAGGGGGATTGATTATTAATTTCTTATTTAGGAATGCTAGAGCATTCAGATGTCACATCTCATTATCAGACTGTGACATGGGGTTGTGGAGCTTGAAAGAAAAGGAGCAAAAAAGACACGAATTTGGCAAAGAAAAAGATTTGTCAGCAGATAACAGACGACATAAAATCAATTAATTATTTTACACCGCAGAGGGAAGGGTGATAGAGAGAGAAAGGAAGAAAGATGAAGAGAGGGAGAGGCAGAGAAAAGGACAGAGAGAGAGAGAGTAAGAGAGAGAGGGAGAAAGACAGAGACAGAGGATAGACAGGGAATGAACTGATGGATAAAGCATGCACAGCATTCTATAAAATTCAAAATTACTTCAAATTTAGCAAAAATATATGTAATATAATATATGCCATATTTCACTGAACAAATTGCACTTCAAGCCAACAAGGTGTGGGGTCTAATTGCAAAACAAGATCTCACTCAATTGGACAAACCACATTGAAACTCATGCATGCGTTTCTGTAAGATTATCCTAAAAAGCGTTTAGCATGAAAATCACATTACATCACTAATAAAATGTATACATACTCAAAATGTAACATGATATAATGGTGTTATTGTAAATGGTAGAAAACAAAGGGAGAGAATATCCACAACATACCTAAAGTTGACATGCAATTATATAAAACGGATGGTTAGCATATAAGATAATATAATGTGTGGTCTATATCATATACATGGATTTTCAGCTGTAAAACACAATTACAGTGTGAATATAGTATATCTAGTATGTGAGCAGCTACTGTGCATCGTCGGTTGTTGTTGCTTGCCAGGTTGGATAACTGCAAGCATATTTTGACTGCTGATGTAAACAAGAGACCAGGCAAGCCTAGTTCAGACGGCCCACAATAGAAAACGGTGCCACCTTGAGATTCGAACCTGGGTCGCCCGCGTGAAAGGCTGTGTCGTATAGGTGTCAGTATAGCCTCTTGTCTCTACCCTGAACAAATCCTCTTTTGCCACTGGCCGTTTTAATAGTTAACTGGCCATTCGTGAATGACATTGATACAGTTAAACAGACTAACGTTTCTTACTATGTATTGCGTTTGCCACTGGCCGTTTGAACAGCGTATTAGCCAGTAATAAGCTTTACCGGTATCTACTAACTTACTGGAGTAGTCATAAGAATTGAGCAATTGCTAGCGAGTCTGCCAAAGCGATTTCATTTCATGGCATAAGAACGTATTTTTTTATTTCATGGCATAACAACGTACTTTTCATTCGTGAATGACATTTATACAATAACTATCAATAAAGGCGACGATAACTAACTTTTTCATCAAGTAAAAAGACGAGAGAATCGTGGAATCTACCAGAAATAATAAATGTTGTGACTCTCAATAGATTTGAACGTAGGTCTTCCATATGAGAAACACTGTCTTTAACCACTACGCCACGGCATCAGAAGTTTCAGCAGTCGCTAGACTCCATTGAGGATTGTGTTAAATAGGCTTACTAGTATCTACTAAGTTCCTAGGAATAATCATAAGAATTGAGCAATTTCTAGCGAGACTGAAGATGAACTATTCCATGCCAGAAACAGTCGCAATATAACCGTATACAGTTTCAGGTTTTGGCCAATACGGAATAATTCACAATGCGTACTTTGCTTCGCCTGCAAGGAGATATGAACTCGGGCCCTATAGTTCACAAGTCCGCTTCTCTAACCACTACGCTATTTAACAAGGGGCAGTCAGTCAGTCACTCAGTAAGAGACATTCGCTCTTCTTAGCCGGCTCTGCTTATGCGGTCTGGCAAAAAGGCTTCAAAATACATTTGATTGATTGAGCAGATTGTATTACAAAATAGGTGTTTTGTTTGGAAACTAAGCTACACAAACTGGTTGGAGGTGGCTTGATGTGTTGGACATCATCTTATTAGTCTCTGCTGGACAGATGGCTGGTTGCTGAGGGCCACGGCACAGAGAGAGAAATTGAGGTGGTAGGAAGTTTTGGATATGATTGACCTGTGCTGACCCGCTGTGCTGACCCCATGTGTTGACCCCTGACCTCCGCCTGCCTGAGAATCATTTTTGGAACATTTCATGACAATTCATCCAGGGCAGAATTTGGCCAATATTAACTAAAAAAAAAAAAAGCAATTAAAAGGTCAATTATGTTTTGGAAACTATTTCTCAAATACTCTCAAATCATTTCTAAGCCCGGCAAATGCGAAGAGAGCATTTGAGAATTTGAGAAAAAGCAGACACTTTCCCTATCTGTTCCTGGGGATGAGAGCCCTAATCTGCTATACCAACACACTGAAACATACAGGGCCAGATAATCTGCCATACAAACACACTGAAACATACAGGGCCAGATAATCTGCCATACTAACACACTGAAACATACAGGGCCAGATAATCTGCCATACCAACACACTGAAACATATAGGGCCAGATAATTAATCAGAAAATAACACAAGTCCTTGAGCTTTCTTGCAATTTCTAATAAGCTAACATATTGAATAATTTTTAGATACGATGGTGAAACGTTAGCTCATCTTTAATTTTATTTTGAAAATTACAACAAATATAGAAAAAGAATTTCAGATAACAGTGAAATTGGCCTTGGCTGCTGTAGTGTATAGAAACATATTTTACTATAACACATTTGTTAAATTGCTAAACAATATAATATCCCAACGTTCAGATCTCTATCACAGTCCATAACCAAGATGATCATGTTTTCTAGACTTTTATAATATGTATAACTCATTTGCAGCACAAATTGTTGGGGTACCACAGATGTTTTCATTACTTCTGTCTTTGACGTCTGTTCAGAAGCTTTTAGTCTTTCCAGATCTCACATTACATAAGCACTTGCGAAACAATGAAGGAATGCCTTAAGGTTTGTTCATTTTAACTAGTTTTACAAAGTCAAAAAAACTTTTTTTTTTTT
>JACXGI010010053.1:15389-28679 GCA_016801175.1 Esox masquinongy | reverse complement strand
TGTGTGTGTGTGTGTGTGTGTGTGTGTGTGTGTGTGTGTGTGTGTGTGTGTGTGTGTGTGTGTGTGTGGCCATTTTGAAACCCACAGGAAGTAACATTAGAAATGAAAATACACCTGTGTGGAATGTTGTTCTACAATTTGAGCATACTTTGGATTTGGAGAAATCTTAAATTGTTATTGTACATATTTTCAATGTCTTACAGATATGACATTAATAAAACACACCAAAACCTTTTTTACTGTAGCTGTTTGTTTTGAAGAACAGAAAATATCTTCTTGATAGTAAATATTTGATTCACATAGCCATCTATTCATGACTCAATTACATAAGAATCCTACTCATATTTTAGCAAATATTTACAGAAATTCTCTAATGATAGAGAACTGCACCTAGCAGCACGTGATAAGTGCATGAAAAATTAGAAGACACGTATTTTTCACTAAAATAAACCTGCCCGCGTCAGTAGTTTACGTCATCTACAGTATCCAATCCTGCCAGCCCATTGGTCTTTTTCTCCCGCCTTTCTCGAGTGGCGGCCAGAGATAATAGAAAGAGCGAGACAGCCAGTTACCTACATAGCCTTACTATGGTTTGTATTGTTGCGCCTATGGCCCCTAGCGGATACAATAATAATGGCGGACCTCCGAGTCGAATGTCTCTTTTCTGTTACTGTCTTTGTCAGAACATTCTTGTGGGTGGAGAAGAAATTCCGGTTCCGGGTGATTTTATACTTCTCTCGAAGGCGTTTGTTTGTCTGATTATGGTCTTAAATCATAAAGTTCTAATAATTTACGAACATTCAGGGTAGAAAATACTGTTTTATTTTAAAGAAAAACTTGAATATCAGCAAAGATGACAACTCGATCAGAGAGAGAAAAGGCCCTGAAACTCAACGAGCAGCATCAGGCCATTCTGTCCAAAATGCTCAGAGAAGACGACAACAAATATTGCGCCGACTGTGAAGCGAAAGGTAACGAAAAACGACTAAGTAGTTAATTTTTTAAAATGTATGTTATATTATTTTTCTATTCATCTGGCTGTGCTTGCCATAGTTTGCTTGGTTACTAGCTACCTAAGCTAGCCTACAGACGTCAGCCGACTCTTCCCTTCCTCTTTATCATTTTCCCGGTAGCTAGGCTAATTTACTAAGCTTAATCTAGCTGGGTTGCATGTTCTCTCCCACCACACCTTGAAACATCGTGCTTCAGTCATACAAGTACATCGACGTTTGTACACCTTTAAACAACGTACGAAGTTACTATTGGAAAACGATCAGTCGATTTTAGAAAATGTCACTCTGAAAGAATGTAGTGTGAAGTCAAGAACTGCTAATCCAATCATACTATTGTGACACCTGCACCGGAAATAACAGGTATAGACATGCATTGAGGACTGAATATTCTCTTACCTTGTGGTATTTGGCTCAGCCTCGCCCCCTCGAGCTTCTGGATCAGGACGTACAACTGCCGTAGTTTCACATATTACATATTCCGAGAACATTGCTGCTAATAGTACCTCCAGAAGTTGGATAGGTAAACACGTAATCGTGGTGAATAAGTGTGATCGTTTTGTAACCTTTTTCTACATACATCAATTATGTATTGAAATTATACATTTATTTATATATATATATATATATATATGAGAGATGTATACTTCTAAAAGGATGACCTAAATCTACCTTTGTGCTGCAAAACATATTTGTTCTATGGGTGCTAATCAATACAGTCATGTCTCTTCCTCTCAGGTCCAAGATGGGCATCCTGGAATTTGGGAGTTTTTATATGTATCCGGTGTGCTGGCATCCACAGGAACCTTGGAGTGCACATATCACGTGTCAAGTCAGTCAACTTGGACCAATGGACAGCAGAACAAATACAGGTAGCTAGCTAAATCCATGGTTATGTTTCTACTTTCACATAGGAGGAACTAAATCTGTGTTTCTATTTTAACATATGAGGAACTATTTGATATAATTGTTTCTTTAATGTTGGACGTTCTATCTGAAATGCATGTTTCTACTTTTAACATGGGCGGTATTATCTGAAATGCATATTTCTATTCAAGAATTTAGGTGTACCGTAGATTTGTGAAATTCAAAAGTTGGGCATTTATGGGATGTTAGTCGTCCATTCACTACTGCAACCCTTTGTGTATACATCCTGTCTTTATACTACTGGCATATAAGATTTCACCACTTCCATTCAACAGACCCTCTTGTTGCAGAACAAGGCTAGTATGGGTAGAGGAAGGCTACGTTTCTCAGTGGACACTGCTCTATCTACGCTTATTAGCCGCATTATATAAAAGCCGTTAACTCGCCTAAACTCTACTTATCTCTCTCTCGCACCTGCTGTACTGTCCACCCTCCACCCCTCTTTCTCTGTTTCCCATGCTCCTTTCACCAACTCTTTTTCTGTCTTTCTTGTTTCACAGAGCATAGTAGACATGGGCAACACCAAGGCCAGACACCTTTATGAGGCCAACCTTCCAGACACCTACAGAAGGCCCCAGACAGACCAGTATCCTCACCGCTATGTTACACACACACACACACACACACACACACACACACACACACACACACCGAACTGACCCAATTTAGACCACGGTTTCGTTTTTTTGTCGAGTTGTTGCGAATCTCAAACTTTGATTTGGACCCACATGTCTGGGTGACGTGTTTGCGATATCGCTGTTAAATAGAGATGGTTATCTCTGTAATACCGAAACCAAAACCAAGTTTCTGTTGGAATACTTCTAACACCACCTCCGTGCCACAAGACGTCCTGTGGCTGGCTGTGACTGCTGACTGGTTTCCTGTGACTGGACCTTGCTAGCTGCTTCTCCTTTCGCTCCCGCAGGCCGGCCATATACTGTCAGCCTATGAGCAGGGCCCACGCTCCTGAATTTCATCCCTGCATGTTTTCCCTGGTAGCCGAGGCCGTTCCGGCGTAAAACAAGGGGGGCTGATGTCGAAGCGACTTGTCAGCAAATACTTGCTCCGCGTAGCGGTCAAGTGATCTGCCCAGGATGACCGCCGCTCTGAGGGCTTAGCTGACCATAGCATCTTCTGGTGTCTTCCTGTAGAGCACATCGAAATGTAAATATGAGGATATGAGCCGCTGGTGAGACCGCTTGTCTCACGTCAGCGGCCGTCCGATCGACAAGCCGCGTGTGTCCTTGTGAGAACGGCGGCCATTCACATGAGCAAACGACTCTCTGGTACATTTGACTCATGTTGAACGTGTAGGGTCGCGGTTCCCAAACGCACGCGCGCTTTCTTGTTTCTGAATAGACTCCCAGCTAACACCATGACCTACTCCTTTTACGCTATAGCTACCTCTCTTGTCCTTAACCTCTGACCTCAGAGCAGTGGAGTTCTTCATCAGGGACAAGTATGAGAAGAAGAAATACTACAGCAAGAACGTGACCAATGGAGCCAGTGTATGTATCTCTTCTGTCGCTACGCACGCACGTGCGCACACGCACACGCGCACACGCACACACACGGGTTGGCAGATGTACTTGCCTCAACTCTGTATTGGAAACATAGTCTAATTTCTATCTAGAGCTTCTGAAATTTAGCTTGCGTGTTGTGATAATGCTGGGCTGAGGAATGTAATTCAGGCATAGTGGGGGTACTGGTTCCTTGTGAATGTGGCCTCACCATTTGTCAACGAAGTGTAGCCTGTAACTCAGTTTTGCCTTTGCTTTGTTATCTCATGTCCTCATTGTTTTCCTATCCAGCCAAAAGATAAAGAGACCAAGAGGGAGAAGGAGTCTGACAAAGGCAGCAAGATGTCGTACAATGCCAAGGTAAGAGGGTTATTCATGAAACGGATCCAAGAAAAGTTCTGGGTTCAGACCACACAGACTTCTTATTCTGGCCAGTTACGTTTTCTTTGGACTAGTTACTGTATTAACAGCAGTATGTTTGGTTGGTGGTCTTTTACACCTGTTATTTATTTAGCTGACAATGATTTTTGCCTTTTTCTTTTTGAATTTCCTGTCTACCTGAAGAGTGAAGAGACCCGGCAAGTCCCCAAAGCCAGTCCTGTGAAGATCGCAGAACCTCCCGTCAACTTGCTTGGGCTTGGTAAGTATAAAACAGCCAGTTAGCCCGTCAAACATTCAATCAACTAGAGTCGTATTCATTAGGACACACATTAACATGTTTTTATTTCAGTTTGAGGTATTACAAGATGCCGCCTACTCACATAGACGTCCTGTTTCTGGCTCCTAGAAAACATTGTGTTCTTTTGTTATTCATGTTTCTAAATATTTACAGTTTTGATGGGCCTCTGATTGTGGAAGATGGTTATTGGCCTGCAAAATGACTGTGGTAACTGTAATATTTGTATAATAATAATTGCAATTGGTTTATATTTTATGCTTTTGGCCAAGTTGTCAATGAAAATGAGAAGGGTTCTTAATTGACTTACCTAGTTAAATACATTCAAAACAACTTCGGGAAGAAAATGTATTATTTTTGCCAGTTAAAACAAGCCTTTGCAATCTGCTGTTTAGTGTGTACTCTAGCATGAGTAGAACGTTCAGCGCTTCCGATCTGTGAGTAGACAGCGCTGCTACCATGCAGCAGATAGACGCCTCAGGTGCATCACAAACAGGACAGAGAAGAAATAGCAATTTGACACACACTCTGTCAACACACAATTTCCCTGACGTACACACACAGACACAATCAGTCCGTGCTGATGTTCCATGCCCATTGTGAACACTTTGGCTTCCATTTATTTCTGTCCTACTTCTTTAACCTGCACTAGCTTTCAGTTACATCAACGTCCGCTATACTCTGGGACCAAGTAGGATAATATAAAACCTGTCGGCTGTTCTCACTTGCTGAGAACAGCCGGGAAAAGTACACAAATGCTTCTCGTAGAACTTCCCGTTTAACCTGCTGTACATGTCCCCCCCCCATCTCTCTCTCTGCCTCGCTCTCCCTGATCTACCCAGATGCCCCAACACTTGCCCCAGCTAACAATGCTAGTGCCGCAGTCGCAACAAGCAACGACCTGGATATCTTCGGCCCCATGGTGTCCAACCCCCTCCCCTTATTTACTGCTGCGGCTCAGTTTTCTCAGGTAGGACACAATATCCTCACTGCCTCCTCCGTGTTCCCTGAATATACCCCGGCGCCGCCGCGCACGCCAGCGAGATGGAACCTTCTAGATCGGAGGTGTCGAAGCGGGTTCCACGGAGGGCCGAGTGTCTGCAGGTTTTCGCTCTCGCCTTGCGCTCGATTGGTCAGTTAGGTCACTTATTTACAACAAATTTACATCGAAAAACCTGCGTAAAAACCGAAAACCAGCGTACACTCGGCCCTTCCGTGGAACAGGTTTGACACCTCTGTTCTAAATCAACTGAGCCAACACACAGAATAGCGGGAAGTAGCAGCCCCCCCCCCCCCAACGTACAAGTTAATATTTATTTTTTTGAATTCTTCTTGGTTCCAGGTCAGCCCCAGTGCCACAGCCAACACCCCGACACAAGCCCCGGCAGTGACCCAGTCCCCGGGCTCCGCTGCGGGCGACATGGACCTGTTCAGTGAGGGCGGCGGTGCCGGGGGGTGCAAGGGGGAGGACGCGGGGGCCAAGAAGCCCCTCTCCAAGGACTCCATCCTGTCCCTGTACGGGAGTGCCAGTATGTCCCAGATGCCCCAGCACCAGCAGGCCCCCGCCGGTAAGGAGGGAAACGAGCGGGCGTGCACGATAGTCAACATGCACACAGATACACCCGCGACAACCGATCCCACGGAGGTTGTGAACAGTTATCCGGCCTACATAAAGATGTCTCCCTCCTTCCTCCAGCTGGTATGTACATGAACCCGGGCCCGATGCAGTTTCCCGTGGGCATGGCCCAGCAGCAGGTCCCCGCCGGCTACCAGGCCTTCCCCGGGATGGGCGCGGCCGTGCCGCCGACCACCGTCATGGGCGCCATGATGGGGCACAACACGGGCATGATGGTCGGCATGACGATGCCCAATGGTTTCATGGGGCAAGCGCCCGCGGCGGGAGTGATGGGTATGGCGCCGAGGATGATGGGACAACAGGGGGGCATGCCAGCCGGCATGGTGCCTGCCCAGGGGGTGTATGCCCTCCACCCGGGTCAGCAGGGCCAGTGGAACATGGGACAGGTATGGATCTGGCTCGACACTCGTTCCTATTGCAGTCCCCCCCCCCCCCAATGTTAAATGGCTTGAGTCGTTTGTCTTAAACGCTCATATTCACCATCTTGGACATCTTGCCTCTCTCTCTCTGTCTGTGACCGTCTTCCTCAGATGAACCAGCAGATGTCAGGGATGAGTCTGAACGGTGCCGGGGGGACCATGGCCTTCGGTCAACACGCCTCCACCATGGGTGGATGGGCCACCACTCCTTCAGGCCAGACCCTCAGCACACAGCTCTGGAAGTGACCCCTCCGGAGGTTAGAGGTCTGGAGTTAAAGATCAGGGCTGAGTAAGAGGGGGTCGCATCCAGGGATCCAAAATCAAACCCTGCTTCACCAACCTCAACATGAACTGATGCCAGTTGATTCCGAACCTTAACTGACCACTCTCCATCAACGAGCTCTTCTCTGGCCCAGTAAGAATACTGAAGAGATGCGTCCTTCCTTCATTTGTGTCTGTGAGGTAAGCACAGATCGATAAAGGATTGGACAGGTGTAAGCAAGGTTACCAACCTATTACACTGTCAAATCCAACCAAATCAGATCAGTGATTACATCAAGGAAGAAGGGATGCATTTCTAAAGTTTTTGCGTGGAGCGTCTCTCTCGCGCTCTCTCTCTCTCTCTCTTTTGTTCTTTCTTTCTTTCTATCCCCTCTTGACTTCTCTTGTGTGGGTGAATTGGGAGTCATCATACACCACCATACACAGGCTGCCTGTCTGTGTCTGTTATGTTTGATATCATAACTTTTAATTTTCCATTTTTTTGGGAAAAAAAAAGTAATCTCAATGTAAGAACAACAACAACGTAGACATAAACGACGACAACACCATCGACGACATATCTGAAAAGCTGCAGGACCAGTTACACAAGCTTTTATTGTATCATTATAAAGTCATATTATAGAATTTAAGAATAGTATTTAAATTTTGGGAGAAGATGTGGCTGTCATGTCTGTGAATACCGCTCCCCTATGTACAGCGCTGTATAACCTTCTTTTAAAGTATCTGTGGTTCCCTTACAAAATAAAGGATATTAAACCAACATGTTTGATGTGTATTCTAAATATCTTTGACATTTTTGCCATGAACTCCATTCAAAGTGAATTCCGCCGTTACATTTCAGAGTATAGAAGCGTGGTTTTGACAATTGCTTTTTCTGTATCCAAACACAGTACGAGGTATGGCGTTTATCCCTTCAGGTAGGTTCAAGACGTGCGAACGTTTGCTCGTCTAGATAGCAGATAGTGGTGCTCCTCTTTTATCTAGGAACATAGGAGTCTCACCATGACATAGGATGCAGGTCAGGCTGCCCGCTGTTAGCCAGCCTGCTAGCATCGTGGAGTCTGTTGATAGCATAGCCAGAGCAGTTAGCGTAGTTCTGCCTATTGTCTCCCATCTTAAAATGGGACTCCTTAATGTTAGATCCCTTGCTTCAACGGCAATTGTAGTAAATGAATTAATCTCTGATCATAAACTGGATGTTATAGGCCTGTCTGAAACATGGCTAAAGCCTGATGAATTTACGGCCCTAAATGAGGCCTCCTGGCCACACTAGTGATCATGTCCCCCGTGCATCCTGAAAAGGGGTGGGGTTGTTGCTAATATTTATGACAGTAAATATAAATTTGGTCTTAAACACATCACTGGTTTTCATTTTGAACTTTAACTCACGAATGCTAACCAGGCTGAAAAATTGTTTTTCATAGCTGCTATTTATAGGCCCCCCAGGTCATACACAATGTTCCTCAAAGAGTTTCCAGAATTTTTGTCTAATCTTGTAGTCATGGCAGATACTATTCTAATTTTTGGCGATTTCAATATTCATATGGAAAAGTCCAGTAACCCTCTTCAAAAAGCCTTTGAAGCCATTATTGACTCAATGTTTTTCCAACATGTCTCAGGTCCAACACTGCCACAATCATACCTTGGACTTAATCCTGTCATGAGAAATCGATATTGTAGATCTAATAATTTTTCCCCATATTCCTGGAATATCGGATCACTGTCTTATTAAATTTACTGTTAAAACACAAATTTACTGTGAAACCCACTTGCACCCCAAACAATGACTTTTAAAAGCCGTAATATAAATTCTTGGACAACAAATAGATTTCTTGATATTCTTCCAGGCTCGCTCATCGATAACAGAGTAAATAGATCTGCAAACAATCTAATCGAGGATCTAAACTCAACACTGCGAAATACTTTAGATATAGTTGCACCACTAAAAACAAAATACATACACAACAAGAAACTCGCTCCTTGGTACACAGACAATTCAAGAGCACTCAAGCAAGCCTCTAGAAAATTAGAGCGAAAGTGGGTCTCCACCAAGTTGGAAGTATTTAGACAAGCCTGGATAGATAGTACACTACAATACCGAAAAGCACTCCTATCTGCTTCTTCAGCTTATTTCTCCAACCTGATTGAGGTGAACAAATACAATTCAAAATTTCTCTTTGATACAGTTGCAAAGTTAACAAAAAAAGCAATGCTCAACAAGTGAAGTGGGTCTTCACTTAGCTGTAATGAATACATGAACTTCTTTGATGAAAAGATCATCACCATTAGAAAACAAATAACTGACTCCTTAAAAAGGCATAGTCCTCAAAATCTCAGTTGTCCTGAAAATGCCCAGAACTTCTCTGACCTGGTGTCAATGGGGACACTTGAATTTTTTGACCCTGTATCGCTCGACACGTTCACTAAATTAGTAATGAGTTCTAAATCCACAAATTGTCAACTACACCCGATTCCAAATAAACTGCTGAAGAAGCTACTTCCTGTGCTAGGTCAGCCAATGTTGAACGTAATTAATTGCTCCATATCCTCCGGATGTGTACCAAACTCACTAAAAATAGCGGAAATAACGCGTTTTCTGAAAAAAATCTAATCTGGATCCAGATATATTAACAATTATAGGCTAATATCGAATCTCCCATTCCTCTCAAAAATCTCAGAAAAATGTGTTTCCCAACAACTGCATGCCTTCCTGAAGACAAATAACATTTATGAAATGCTCCAGTCCGGATTCAGTCCCCATCATAGCACTGAGACTGCACTGGTGAAGGTAACGAATAATGTCCATCTGGTCAAAAGTTCAGCATCCGTTCTGTTGCTTCTTGATCTTAATGCTGCCTTTCACACTATTGATCACTCCCTTCTCTTAGAGAGACTGGAAACCCATATTGGGTTAAATCTTATTTATCTGAAATATATCAGTTTGTATGTGTGGATGGCATGTCCTCTGACAAATCAAAGGAATGTTTTGGGGTTCCTCAAGGCTCAGTTTTGGGCCCATTTAAAAACTAATCCATGCTTTTGTTACTTCAACTAGATTAGATTACTGCAATGCTCTTCTCTCCGGTTACCCTGATAAACCAATAAATAAACTTCATTTAGTGTTGAACAAGGCTGCTAGAATCCTAACTCGAACTAAAAAATTTGAATACATTACTCCAGTACTAGCCTCTTTACACTGGCTGCCTGTTAGAGCTAGGGCTGATTATAAGGTTTTATTGTTAACCTATCAAGCAATACAAAGACTTGCTCCTACTTACCTCGCTGAAATGATCCAGCCATACACACCTACACGTAACCTTTGGTCGCAAGATGCAGGCCTTCTAATTGTACCTAGAATTTCTAAACAAACAGCTGGAGGCAGGGCCTACTCTCATAGAGCTCTACTACTTTGGAAGGTTAGAAATGCAGACTTAGTGCAACCATTCAAGTGTCTACTAAAGACTCATCTCTTCAGCAAGGTCTATGATTAAATGCAGTCTGACCCAGGGGTGTGAACCGAAAGGATACTGTCCACCCTTGCTGTCTTGTCAGGTGGGCTCTTATTGCCACTGGGATGCCCTCTCTCCAATGCCATTCGGGGGTAGAGTCACTGGCTTGTTGTTGTCTCTCTGTTGCGCTCATTGTACAATTGGGGTGAACTCTGCTGGCAATGCTCGGCCCTCATTTCAGGGTGGTTGCGGTTTGTTAGTGTCCCTTTGGTTGATGCTTGGCAATGTGGGTGGATTGACTTCCTGCCTCTTTGGACCTGCCACAGTGTTACTGGACCCCTGTCTTAGCCTCAAGGTTTTACGCTGCTATATTATTGTGTCGGGTCAGATCTCCTTCTCCACTGTAAATCCTTGTAAGTTTAAGGAATGCACTCTCTTAATTTTCCTCTTTTCCTGCTCAATTTTTACTTTGGAGGACATGAGGTTTTGGCCCACACCTCCTGTGTACCAGGCTCGAAAGACTTGTTGCTGCCCCTGTCCAAGGTTCTCCTGGCCATGTTGCATATTAAGAACGATTCCAGCTACCACTCTGCTGACCCCCCCCCCCAAAGCTGTCCCTGTCCTTGTCCATCTGGTCATGTTTCTGATCTGGATTAGGTTTTATAGACTCTGGACACAGCCCAAGTACATTTATTAATTATTACAACTTGTACTCTTAAAATGTTCACCCGGCACAGCCAGAAGAGGACTGGTCACCCCTCCGAGCCTGGTTCCTCTCTAGGTTTCTTCCTGAATTTCGGCTCCTCTTAGGGAGTTTTTCCTAGCCACTGTGCTTCAACACTGTTGGTGCTTGCACCTTGGGGTTTCAGGCTGCATGTTTTGTCAAAGCACTTTGTGACAACTGCTGATGTAAAAATGGCTTTATAAATAAATTTGATTGATTGATTAATAGCAGTTTTTGTTGATAATTAAGCATAGGGTCATGTTTCTAACTTTACTCTTTAAAGACTTAAGTCCTAATCTAACCTGTTAGCCCAGTAATATTGCTTTCATTACACATGGGAAGTAAACCATTAAATTGTGGCCTAGAAGGGAGAGGAAGGCTTTTTATACTATTAGAATTTGACTAATCACAAAAGACATCGCAACAGCAATCACCTCGCCCAGCTTTTAATCAGATTGATTATAAGATGCCATGTAGACTCTCGCCAGAGCAGCTCAGAGAGACCGGAGTTGAGGCCAGAGAAACCGAAGTGAAGGCCAGAGAGACAGGACTGGCGGCCAGAGAGACCACGGAGTGAAGGCCAAAGAGACAGAAAAATGTTTGGCACTGGTTTTTGATTGATTTATTGTTCCATCTCGCTTTTCCCCAGTATTGAGGTTGTAGGCTATAGAGCAAAAAAACATTAATTTATCTTCCATTTCAAAATAACTCAATCTCCTGATTTATACACCTGACGCGGTCTTGTCTTGAAGTGAAGTGCATTCTACATTGGATTTGGGTCGGGTGATTGGTCAGTCACGACGAACGTTGCGCTTGTGGCCCTGAAAAACCATTTAGCAGTATGTTTGGGTTCATTGTCCTGCTGCAATGTGAAGTAGCCTACCGTTAAATGAGTTGAGATATTTGGTTGGATCTGAGCACCCAAGATGTTTCTGTACTCCTCCGAATTCATCCTTCAAAATCCATCAAAGATGACGAGTCAGTTCCAGTGGCAGCCGTAAATGTTCAAATCATAACACCCCCTCCAGCATACTTAACAGGCAAGCTGGTATGCTAGTTCTTTTATTTTCTTAGTAGTTCAATCAACACAAAATGTGGGTATAAATGTGCAATATGTGATGTTTTGGTAGTGCATTATAATGTAACCCCATGTATCAAAACATCAGACAAAATTGGGTGTCACATTAACGTATCGCGTTCGCGTATTCCCCTGAAACCAGGTTTCTATTTCAACCGAAATCAAGCGCTCCTCGAAGACTGTTGCGGAGACCGAACTCCTGCGCTACTGTTGGAGGAGCTCGTATTAATTCTGCTATAGAATGGATTGCTGACAGCAGGTCAAATGAATGAGAAAAAATTTGAGGTGAGGTTTGCTAGTGGACAAGACTGTTAGGCCATTTAACGAAAGCTTTCTGGCTCTGATCCCCAAGCCCACAAACTTGAAAAACAAAAATAATTCTGTCGCTGTGCGAGACTGTTAACCATATTGATCGCAAAATCTGTCTTTTAAAAAGAACGAATAGTTTGCGAATCGATCTGTTCTCCTGTGATTTTCTCTTTAGATGGTGAAATGTATTTAGGAGTGAACGTGTGCGTATGTAGCCTACTTTAAAAAGGGTTATGACAGTCAGATGGAAGCATAATGACTGTTTCTGTTCAAGCCAAATTCGTTTGAGTAGGGATTGACTCATTTTGACTGTTGCGATTTACCAAAGTGTCCTACTTTACCACAAACAACCCTAGTTCAACTTTGGTTCAAATCAGTTAGATTTAACGTTTACCTTCCATGTGAGATGACCGAGGCCAAGTCACCAGAGCGCAGAGAACCGGAACAAGATGGAAAACATGCACATGCATATATTATTACAATTTGGCCACAATCCATCGAGAATTACATGCATCCTATCTCTAGTGTATCTATAAGCAATCTTCCAAAAGAGATGTAAATATAGTCTGGGTACCAGTCCATTCAACTTATTTTCCACTACCTTTTGATTAATGTCATGTGCCAAAGATTTCTGGCAATGATGGGGAGATAGATGAGTGTTAGCTAAAGAGACTGGCACTCAGACTAATGGAAAGATGTCTCTTTTGTGTATCGTGGACATTATTGCTTTAGTTCCAGAAGCCACAAAATGTATGCGATGTCTATATTAAAGTACAGTAATCAATTTCAGTGTAATTAATTGGCTGATCCCTCCTGATGATGTTCAGGGTTGTGTTCACAGGAACAGCCGTGTCAGCAGAAGGGATCAGCAAGTGTCCAGCGGAGAGAGGTAAACGGTAGGGTGCATGGCTTAATTATATCCCCCGGCAGCCACTTGGAGCGTGTGCACACTGGTTCCTGAGCAAAGTGTAATGACAAAAGGAACAGTCGTATTTTGGAGTTTGTGCAAATTCACACAAAACAAGAATAGGGCTTTATTATATGCCACGTCTGATTTCTAGACTGTCTCAGCCCCAAGGTCTTACGCTGCTATATTATTGTGCTGGGGAGTAGGGTCAGTTCTCCTTCTCCACTATAAATCCTTGTAGTTCTAAGGAATGCATTTTCTAAATTTTTCCTGTCTCCTGCCGTTTTAAACTTAGGAGGACATAAGGTCCTGGCACACACCTGAGGAGTACCAGGCTTGAAAGACCCGTTGCT
>JACXGI010010053.1:0-15289 GCA_016801175.1 Esox masquinongy | reverse complement strand
TGGAGATGTAAAATATGACATATCACCCATTTAGCTTTTGATGAGGTTTACCTCATTCAAATGACCGCGAGGAATTCTTTATTTGAATATCAGGCTTATTTTAATATCCTTCATCTACCGCACCCCAATCTTAATCACCTACCCCACCCCAATCACAATCACCTACCCCCCAAACCCCTTCACCTACCACACCCCAATCCCCATCAACAACCACACCCAAATCCCCATCACCTACACCACCTCAATCTCCTTTACCTACACCACCTCAATTTCCTTCACCTACACCACCTCAATTTCCTTTACCTACACCACCCGAATCCTCATCAACTACAACACTCCAGTCTCCTTCACCTACCACACCCCAATCTGCAATAATGCAAAACATTTTCAACCATGTAACATTGCAAACAGTTGACTCTGGATTTTTTAGAGAATGATCTTCCCTCTCTGGGCCTCTAGATGGAGTAGCTAACACAGTAATCTGGGATCACCCTTAAACTAGCTATCAGCTGTTGGATGGGGACAGACCCATATTAGGAATTGCTGTAGTAGTTCCTATCCTATTCCCTGAACAAACACGATCATTGTATGCGCTACTTCATGGGTTGTCTGACTGAGCATTTCCACCATATGGAAAACCTAGTTGAAGCATTAATTATGATTAAGAATTTATTAGATGTTTATCACAATCTTCTAGAAGACTCCGGTCCAGTTCAGGAGTGGAAATGTTGTCGGCCTGCTGACTTAGATTGTTGGCACAACATGATAGATGTGTGTCGCCCTATCAAAGGTGTACAAACTTGACATAGTTTAATGAAAGTGTGTTCTTTATGGTCAGATTTGAGCAAACAATATGGCTTGAGGGAAAATGATTTGTCTCTCTATTTGTCAACAAAATATAAAGTCTGCCCTATAATCATCCTGTTCTGTATTTAATTAATAACATCTAAATCTATTTCACTGGACTGGACTGCCCGAACTCGAAATGAGACGAGAACGAATCCAATAGCCACCTTCATTGTACAGGTTACAGCCGGACACAATACATACGGATGAGAGTCCACGCTCCATGATGAGTTCATACTGTTTTTGTCAGTTCAGACTGGTAGTAGTCACGACCTAAATGATGACAAAATTCTGCACCACGGGTAGTTGACGTCAATACAGTACTGTCACCTCGACAGCTCGACAATACAGTACTGTCACCTCGACGTTCGATTACCACGACGTAATCGAACGGACTCGGTCGGTAGTATTGCCATCTGGTGGATGGACTCGAGGCCCGAAACATTACGTCATTGGGAAAGAACCGGTGCCAGTGTTTGATCCGTAAACCCCGTGAGTCTGGGTTAATATACAAACAAACTGGGTGGACGGTTAGGACAAATACAAGACATCAACTTGAGATTTGATTAATTGGTTACTCACTTAATCTGCAGTCAAATTAAATATGCCACTTAGTATATTAAAGTTGAATTAAAAATAGTTTTGGGGAGTCTTGTGACCCATAGGCTAATATTTTTAATTAGGTGGTTTATAGGCTAAAGAGAAAGGCGATACTATCAGCAAAAAAAGCTTGTTCTAACGTCAGTCAGTCAGTTAATTGCCGTTTATATACATTTTGCTACATCGTAGGCCTGCATTTCAAAGAGCAAAGGCTCGACGCAAAATTGGGGGGTAAAAGCTAGAAGCTGAATTAAAACTTGTATAACGCCTCTTTTGAATTACGCTAAATGTCGCTGTCCGTGGTGCTACAATGTTGTTTTAAACCCCCATTAGTGTCCTGGTTAATTAACAATGACATATGTTTAGGATCCTACCGATTCCTCCAGCTATTTTTATATATTCTTTGAATACAGCTGGAAAGAGCATGCCAGTTTGATTTTTAACTCAACTTTGATGAATCTAACTGCATGTTGATAAACTGAATGCTGGACACATTGAATTGACATAATCTAGTTTTTCTTATAGATCAGTAGTTTACAGTCTGCAATGCATGTAGGAGCATGTATAAGTTAAATGACGCCCACTACAATTTCTTACTTGTAATGTGTGTGTGTGTGTGTGTGTGTGTGTGTGTTTGTGTGTGTGTTTGTGTGTGTGTGTGTGTGCGTGGTGGCAGACAAGGAGTTGGGCTTCCTAAAACACATGAGGGTGGAGGACTTGCTTTCGCATGTGGCGTGGTGAGAGAGAGAGAGACCCATTCTCAAAATTTGTATAGGCGCGTGCACATCTTTAAGAAGAAATATGCGTGCTCACGGGGGCTGCATCCCATTGACTGTTCTATCTCTCTGTCAGTGGCTCCAACATTAGCAGTGCCGAGGCGGTGGCACCGAGAGGGAGTGAGCGAGAGGAGCGCAGCACACCGACGCCGCCTAGCTTAACCGCGGTCCAGAACCACAGAGTTTTTGGTCTAACACCACAGATCAAGGCCAGTCCATCCAGAGGGTCCATCGGCTTGTTTGTGTCCTCTTGGTTTTGCGATGGGCTTCCCGTAAAAGCGGCGGTGGTGGAGGGGAGAGGCGGGCCGGCGAGGGGAGGTGGGAGAAGAGAGAGACAAGAGAGAGGAGGTGGAGGAATAAAGCCTAGGAGGACGCGAAACAAAAGCACAACCGTGGGTGCCTGCAAATACCATGAGCTGCGGCGGCTTGCACAATTCACCAGAGCTGCTGCTCTACCCGTGGACTATGTCGTGAGGTGTGGCTCGCAACGTTAAACAGGGATTCTGTCCGTCAAACCGATAGTAGCACGCCAAGCAAGGGTGCTGCTGGTAGAAAAGATGTCGTCCGTCTCTGTGGGGCACCAGGGCGGCCCTCGCCCACCCACCGCGCCGCCGACCATCCCCGAACTGCCGGACCTCAGCCATCTCACAGAGGAAGAGAGGAAAATAATCATGGCAGTGATGGATCGGCAGAAGGAGGAAGAGGAAAAAGAAGAAGCCATGTTAAAGTAAGGGCAACATTTCCTTTCCATGAACGGTGATCGGTGCAAACACCCCATTCACGCGCGAGGTGTCCAGAACAGAAGGCAAACGCAAGAGCGACCATCCGCCGCCCATTACTCCCAATATGTTACCAGTATGCCGGTGCTTTGCCATCACAGCCATTCAACTACCACAACCCGTAGGCATCGCCTATTGTTCCCTGTTGGGCTCATTTGCGTGTAACTAAAGCTGGTATATCCTACTCTAGCGACGTGCCCTTGCTTGCTTCCGTCATTGTAGAAATAATTCGTATATAGGCTAATGAAGGTTACATTTGTGTTTCATTTGTGTTCATTAAAAAACATTCCCATACGAAAGCCTGCCAAGCGTTTGGGTTTGCTCAACATTCATTGTAGTCGATGCATTCGTTCTTCTCTCTAGCCCCCATAATGAATGACAGGTGTAGGCTACATGCTTGAATTTCAGCCTAGTATAGGCATATTGTATAGGCTACAAGGTGAATAGCCCACATAATCAAGGTAGCCTCGTCGTGACAGTCGATTGGGATAAAGGTGGGCATTGATAAGGCCGGGAAAACAGGGTCAAACGAGTTACAGGTGTTGGCGCGGGTGGCCACGGAGGGGAATACGGGGTTTGACAGCGGGGGAGCGCTGGATGAATCATACTACACCGCTGCGTGTGTCCCTCCCCCCCGGGACTCTTTCTATCTCCTAATTAGTGTGCCGAAGTAAGCAATGTTTTTTGATGCTTAACTCGTTATAAACCAATATCACCCGTTGCCAAAAGAGTTTCCATGTTGTGAAAGAAGACGATGCTCGCCGTTCAGGTCACGGTCGTAGCCTTACGAACGGATGGGTGACATTAAATTAAAACTTTAATGATGCTTCACTGCGAGTGTCCAACAGTCGTGGTATACTGGTTATGTACTGTTATGTTTTCCAACCCTCAGCGACGAGTGAGAGTGGGGTGTGGTTGGAAGTCTCACCATGTAATGATGTAGGCGACGCCGGTCGTTCGACCGAATGCTCGACCAGATCGTCTAGGCCTATATTTGGTTAAAAACGTATACTGGGCAATTCAACAGACACCAAGCGAATCAGTTTTTATCATATTGTAAACCAAGCCAATGCATGAAGGCACAACGTGAAGGCACAGTGCGTATCAAGTGTGACATTCAGCTCCTTCCCTCGTGAACGGTTGGATAGGCTATTCTTCGGATTGCCCACCGGTCGGTTCCCAACACAATGCAATGGCGTGAATGAGACTGGCTTATATAATTTTGCATAAGACCTTATCGACGCGTTTTATGAGAATAGGAACAGGCATTGTGAATTATGAGTCATGGTGTTACACGTTGTCACTTGCTCATCTTCGCTTGGAGCCTCAACCCAGTCGAATATCGAACAGCAATAAAATATTATATTTCATGTTCTTTATGACACCCTTGTTTGCTGCAATAACATTGGATGGTTTAATTTCCTAGTTGAAGTCTTGTGAGCCGGTACTCTCGTGCCAAGGCAGAGGAAGTGATTTATTTAATGTTCCATGAGGCTTGAGCTCTCCACAGCTTCTGTAAATAATGTCCTCATCATTTAGGCAATCATTGATATGATGTTCCACGCACACACATAGGTCATGGCCAGTTGCTGTGCTGTTGGCTGCCGGAGTCAAGGCACCGGTTATGGATAAGAAGTGGCTAAGTGCTTTCTAGAGAAATGGTAAAACAAATGTTAAGTCTTCTGTTTGTAATGAGAATAAGAATAAAAATGTGAAAGCGAGAGATGGAGAGAGACTGGGGCTGCGTGTTAACTTTCCATTGACTCTGCAGGCTTTCCCAGTGTCACATGAGCTTGTTTGGTAGACACACATTACATTGACATGCAATACACATGCTAACTAAATATCATTGAGCACAACATGGCTGTGCTCAGACACCTCACTGCCAACAGATACAGTAGAAATATACCTATTTGGAGATGATATTAAAAATATGTGTTTCTGTTCGAAAAGATGGTGGAAAGGCATCTTTCAAATTATTTTGCTCAATGGGATAGTCCTATGATGAGAGTTTTGATTAGACCATAGTCAAGCATTAGGCCTGTAGGCTCACACAACAGTGGCATGCAGCCGTAGGTGTACAACCAACCAGCGACGTCCCCCATTAATTTCAGTTCAGTAATGGCATATGATTAAAACACAGGCTAGTGTATGATTAACACACACTAGTGCGTTCTGACAACGGTACTGGCAGAGGTGCTGTACACTGTTCTGGGTTTGAGGGACCACTGCAAATTGTCCAATAACAAAAACATATTTTGGTTTTCGCTTGCAAAAAAATACATCCAGCTGAATATGACCCATTAGTTGTTTCGTAACGTGGTCGCAGATCCAACATGGTGTGACAACGACCATCGCAGGCTAATCAGTACTAACAGGTACTCACACCACGCTTTTCCCATGATGCCTGGGAGCTGAGCAGCTGGTAGTGATAAGTCGGTAGGCTGCCTGCATTCCTGTATCTCATCACCCGCTTCTTAGAAGAGGCCTGTGTGTCCAGGCCTGTCGTCCAGCCCAGAGGCCTCTCTTTGGGGCTAATCATTACACATAGGTCAGGCTGCAGGACAGGAGCACCTGGTCGTTGTACTGGAGGCTCTGGATCAGCAGATGAGTCCGTCGGATGACTGGCACATCAGGTTGGGTTCGATGCGTAGGCTGAAGGGTCTCCCGGTGCCCGTCAGTACAGACGGCCTTATCTGACATAAGACAGTGAGATGAAGCAGGGAAAGACAGGTGTCCTTCTGTATGGACCTGATCGTTTTCGATCCTACGAAGTTGTCGGCTGAGGTGTGTAACGAGTAGCTTAATACGACCGACACTGTTCTCTCAATCAAGGTGTATAAAACTAAGTGTGGGACTTACGAAATTGCCGTACACTGAACCATGAGGATGCGGTATGGGGTGCTGAGTGCCACGCTAACATGCTAATAAGACCTGAACACTAAAACTGCATGCTCATCAAATTCATATCACTTAGCAATTGTGCTAATTCGCTAAGGATCGCACAAATCCAGCTGACTTGTTTTCCGTGTTGGTACTCCCCGATGTTCCCATTTCCCTCTCAACTGAACACAGCAATGACATGCCCCCGACGTGGTGAAACAACCCGCTAACTAAACAGGAAATCTCCCTTCGGAGCTCTTGAGGTTTCCGGAAAGTAAATACACTGTAGACGCCTTTCAAATATAGATGACAGAGAGTGTTTGAAGCGGAGGAACATGGAACAAGAGGAGTGAGAAGTGGGGACGATCCCCCTCATCATCAAAGATGCTGGATGAAAAAGCAGTTAGCAAAAGAGAGAGTGAGAAGAGAGGAAGAGTCCCCCTCATCATCAAATATGTCAGAAGAGACTAAGCCTCTAGCATACGGTGGACGGAAGGATTTGAAGGGTTTAAGATTAGAAGAGGCCTCTGTGTAAGGGGCCCCTAGGAGAGTCCACACACATTCACAAACACACACACTGTACTACAAACAAACACAGTACTAATCTCTGCTTTGCAGGGTTCCCCAGGGAACCCCAGAGCACATATTGCTCCCGAAGGCCAGGCATGGCCTCAGCTCCTAACCCAGGCAGAGGTAGCTGCTAGATGGTTTTTAAGGTACGCGGAGTAGAGCTTTTCAGGGGGAGATTCTCCTCTCTGTCACTTGTGTGGACTCTTATGTAAACCATCTGTACGAGAAAGTCACATTCAAACCCTCGAAACACATTCTCCCGTCTGCGCTGAAATGTCTGCCACAGCGCTGGTAGGGCTGCGATGAGATTGTTGATTGATGGACGGCTTGCTGGTTAATGTTGACGCGGAGCGGGTGTCGGACCTGGTGGCGCAACCCTAGGGGCGCCGGGGGTTAGCTAGCCTAGCCTAGCAGTGACTCCACTGACGGTTGATCGTAGCAGCTGGATGCTGTCCATTCCTAGGGCATATTTGGGTTTTTGTCAGGCCCTGAATGCCAAGCATACAGCTGTGTCTGCCTGTGTGACCACGACAGCAGATTTGTGTTTGTTCCACACTGCACACTCAGCTACTGTGCTAACACATGCTACTGTGCTAACGCATGCTATTGTGCTAACAAAAGCTACTTTGCTAACACATGCTACTGTGCTAACACATGCCAAGGGCGATGCAACGTTATTGACAAATAGTAGATTTGAGAGCTTTGTTTCTTCTCTGTGTCCCTCATTATCACTGAGGACATGAACAGCCACTGTCTGGGACACTGTTCCACCAACTCTAACTGCATATTTCAACACCTCCCAGGACAAAATCGTTACATCAACGGACACTCATACCAGTCTCAAATTGTACCCATGGGACATGTGTGTAATCCCTTTCTGACATCTCACTTTTAATAGAAAAGCAAACTGTTTTTTTAAACGTATATATATATTTTGTTAACCAGCGCTGGCTGATGTTTTCAAGGTTTCGGGTTGAATTGTTAATGTTGAATTATGGAACAGTTCTGGAAATAGCTCACACTAGGATGCGGCTTCCTGAAATATTCAAATATTCCGTTTTCTGGCTCTGGTTTCGTTGTTGATGTCTCATATCTTTTTAAACCTGTTTTAGTTTCATGCTATTGAATTTCTCTTGATTAGAAGTGTGAATTTAATGGGCTTGATTCTGTTGGTGTGTGTGTGTGTGGGGGGGGTGGCTGTTCACATGTGCATGTCGCTTGTTATGCCTTAACACGTATTATATGAACAACAAGGGAAATTAGTCCCAATTCAAAACTCCCACATCAGACACAAACACACACATACACCATGATTGATTTGATGCGTCTGTGACTGTTTTTAGCGGCTGTTCTCTCTCTCTTACAAACACACAAACACACACACACACCCGCTCTTAACTTTTAATAGGAACTAAAACTCAGAGCACTGGGGTGTGTCGGAAACACCTGGAAGAGTGGTCACACTGGAACGAGCCTAGTTCGTGTCTGAGTGTTTACGGAGGATCATTCAATTTACACAGCAGTATCAGACATTTGTCAAGGTACTTTAAATACAAATAATGACCTATTTTGTGCTCACCGAAACAAACAAACAAAAAACAAATAAAAGAATCTCCCCATAGGAGAATTCCATAAAGACAATTGGAGTGAGAGAAGGCAGCTTACCGGCAGTAAGCTGCCGTCTCTCACTCCAATCATTAACTTGTTTATTTTCAACCATATGCCTGAAACATACTTGAAACCGTGAGACATTGTTGCAGTGTATGCTTGCATGGGTATGTGTAAGTTAGAGAGTTGGGTCAAGGTGTGTACTGTATGTGTAAGTTAGAGAGTTGGGTCAAGGTGTGTGTGTGTTTGTGTAAGTTAGAGAGTTGGGTCAAGGTGTGTGTGTGTGTGTGTGTGTGTGTATGTGTAAGCTAGAGAGTTTGGTCTAGGTGTGTGTGTGTACAGATTGTAAGTTAGAGAGCTGAGTCTAGATGTGTGTGAATTGGTAAGTTTGGCAGTTGGGTCAAGATGTGTGTGTGTGTAAATTGCCAGTGTGGATATTTGTGGATTTCGTGTTTGTGTTCTCAGTGAGATGTCATATTTGCAGCAACTGTGGAGGAATCTGTCTTCATGTTACGAAAGCTCTACGTTCTGTAACTTTAATCTTGAAATATTTCTTCTCCACCCAGTAAAAGAGCGGACATGAACAATCGCCTAATCAGGTTTATTCTGTAAGTTAGGTGAAAACACAGGAAAATACGCTGATGTGTGAATCTTTGTTTACTTACCAACCTTAACTCACAGTGAGCTGAATGTATAAAACATGTTGTGTCAATCCAACTATGTATCCTTTGACAGTAAAAAAACTGTATCTATTTAGTTATCTTTATTCTGTGAGTTGGGTGATGGAAAATGAATGTATCTAGGGTGTAATAGTTTTGTTCACTCTATGAACTTGAAGTGAGCTGTGTTTGAAAAAACGTACATATCAATTACGTATCAAATCACACTCAAAACCACACCCATCATTTCCCGGCTTTCTCTACTGTAGGTAGAGTTTCAGAACTGTTTGTTTCAATATCTGTGTTTATGCATTTACATTGATTAATTAAATGCTATGCGAACATAAACAACACAATTTATTCTAAGCAAATGAAACATTTCATTTTTTCACCCTTTTTGCACCCGTTACTGGCTGCTCCAGGTGACATGATTCAGGTAGTCTCAGTAATTGTTGTTCCCAACAGTCCTTCTCCACCAAGGTAGCGATAGTTGATTAGATTAATAGTTGGGTCTTCTCATTCTGCATGCCAGAATTTAGGTTAAGACAGTATACAACAGTAAGTCAACCAGCTTCGATCAGAATATGAGGTTGGTTATATAGTGTGTGTTAAATTTGTGTGTAAGCATTCTGATACTGTGATGGTGTTTCTAGGTGCTTCCACACTGTCACTCTCTCTCTGCTATACCTGGCCTTCACCACCCTGTCTCTCTCTCTCTGCTATACCTGGCCTTCACCACCCTGTCTCTCTCTCTGCTATACCTGGCCTTCACCACCCTGTCTCTCTCTCTGCTATTCCTGGCCTTCACCACCCTGTCTCTATCTCTGTGCTACATCACATCCTAGTTCATCACGATTACGTCCTATCACTCACCTCTTCCCAGGAGACAGTATAACTTTGTTATTCACAAGCGAGGCACTTGGGGATATCATAAATAGACAGTCCCGCGGTGATGTTTGCGACGCCCGGTAGGTAGGTGGTAATGTACATGACTCCACCACTGACTCTTCTAGCGTCCTTCAATCCCACTGGACACAATTGACATAAGCACTATGATCTCTAGAGATAATGCAGAGATAATGAACAATGATCCGATCTGATATGATAATGGCCGATGTCGAATGACCTTTACTGTCTTAAGTCATGACAGGCTTCACTGTCTGCAGTGAGGAGAAGGGGAAAGAGAAGAGGAGGGAGGGGAGGGAGGACAGGGGGTGAGTTTGAAGCATGGAGAAAGCCTATTTCATATATTTAGCAAACACCCCTTCTGATGAGAACAAAGCATTTTGGAGAGTGAGGGAGTTATACAGAGGGATTCACAGAGACTCGGTGGAGAGGGTGACGGTTATAGCTGGAGAGGAAGACAGACGGACAGTGAGACAGTTAGTGACGGAGAGGAAGACAGATGGACAGTGAGACGGTTAGAGACGGGGAGGGAGACCATTTCCGCAGTTGGGAGGTAGATGCAGAGAGGTGGTTGCTGGGAACGCGAAGCAAAATGTGTTGAAGGAGAAAGAGAGAGTGAAACTGACTGAAGGGGTGTCAGAGATGGGAAAGAGAGGGAGAGGAGCTGACAGAAAGTCACACAGAGAGACTGAGAGATAAGAGATCAAGTAGTCACCGAGATAGCGAGAGAGAGAGATAGACAGACAGAGGGAGAAGGAGAGAGAGAGAGATAGACAGACAGAGGGAGAAGGAGAGAGCTTGCTTGCTGGTGAGCAGCCTGTTTAGTGCTCCCAGAAGTTAGAAATCAACAGCATGAAAGTTTAATGAACAGGCATTACGCTTGGGCTGCCAGGGGGCTGCTCTTCATGTGTGCACGGCACTGAGCTGTGGAAACACTACAGACACCCCTGATATCTTTCACCCTGCGCCATGACAGGCCAGCGGCATCGGTCTGTGTAGCACTAACTGGCATGACATGGCCTGCGGTCAGTTGTCTGCCTTCCCTCCGGAAACGCCGCGCGTGGAGAATCCATACGCTATGTCCGCGTACGCCGGTTCGGAGAGAAGGCTAAATGCAGTCCATAGAGCCAGGCTTTCACGTGGAGGACACAGGAAATGAATAGTGTCGTCCCGCTGGAGGACAGAGGAAATGGATTGTGGACGCGGCTGAGGCGGTCTGGGAGAGAGGGGGGTTTGGGGGTTGGACTTCTTATTATACTGCATCTACAAGACTAATGGTTTACGGCAAACGGAGGGTTGTGTAAGGTCAGAGTAGGTGTGTGTGTGTGTGTGTGTGTGTGTGTGTGTGTGTGTGTGTGTGCGTGTGTGCGTGTGTGCGTGTGTGTGCGCGCGCGCGCGCATTTGTGCGCATGTGAGAATTGGATCTGGAAGGAATAATGTCAGTGGAAAGCGGATGTGGATCAGACCATATTTATCAATTACCACAGAATGACGGATTAGAGTTTAAAACGGGAATGACAACACGGAGACTTCCTAGTCTCCAGTCATGAGCAAATTAGGGACATATATTGCCCTCAGATCATACAGAATCACAAAGAATTTAAAATCACATCAAATATCGATAAATTCCCATATCCATATCAAGATTAGTCACTCGGGAAGTAGTGGAGCACTAACAACATTGTATATTTAACCATATACACATATATTCTCTTTGTCGTTCATAGTTTCACTATTTGCACATTGTTACAAGAACTGTATTCACTGTACACGGCAACAATATGCCTTTTTCCTTTTTAAACATGTGTGTATAATGGTTACTCAGAATTTCAAATGACTGTAGAAAGATTGAGACAGCTTGGCAGAAGGGTATAAAGAGAGAGAGATAGAGGAAAAGAGAGAGATAGTAAGAGAGAGAGAGAGAAGTTGAAAGAAAAATGAGACAGGTAGAAAAACAGACAGGTAAATAGACAGACAAGTAGAAATAGAGAGCTGAAGCGATAGACACATGGAGAGAGTGAAAATGAGAGAGCCATGCCAAAAAGGCACTCTGGTCGATAAATACGGGGAGAAACAGTCCCAACATCAATAACAGTCCTGTCAACATCCTAACGTTCTCCAACGCTGGCACAGCGAAGTAGTCTGATTGGTTGGTCTCGTGGGGCGAGGTCTCCCTGACTTCCTGATTTAATCCCATACGAATACCAGGGTGATCTGCCTCTCTCCTCTCTCCCTCTCTTCCCTTCTCCTAATATGCTTGGGTCTTCCTCTGACTGGCTGTCTACCAGAGTTGATGTGCCACACCTGATGCCTTTCTCCATCCGTCATCCGTCCCTCCCCCACGCCTGTCTTCCCCTCCACTCCTCAAATGGATATTTATAGAACGACATCGGATGCATCTCTTCTCCTCCCCTCTGCTCCCTTCCACCCTTCTCATCTCCTCCACCCTCCTCCTCCTCTCCTCCACCCGCCTCCTTCGCTGTGCTCCCCTCTCTTCTCCTCCCCTTCCTCCTCAATTGTAACTGAAATCCTTTATTGATAGGCTTCGTGTTTTTTGTTTTTTGCCCTACAGATATGAGAGTTTATTAATGTTTGACATCAAATTATTTGTGGGTCTGTATCATCTGCGGGAAATATGTGGTCAGGTACTTTGCTCTTCTGGCTGTCACACAAGCACCTCAAGTGCTATATTCCTAAGCAGTCTGGATCAATTACATCATCAATTACTTTAGCTTCAACTCTAATGACCGATGCCATGGCGAGGTCAGTGTTCAGGGAGGTCAGCAGTGTGTTTGTGTGTGTGAGTCTGTGTGTGTGTGTGTTTGTATGTTCGCTTGCGCATGTGTGTCCATTGACCATGGCCATAGAGCAAGAGTGGCTCTGTTCCTCTTGAACACCTCTGAGACTGTGAAAGAGCCTCCTGAAAGGCGTTAGTCTGAACAATCAAGAATCACCTGACGAGACAGAAATTGCACCAACCCCCTTTTCTTATTCCTACACACACACACACACACACACACACACACACACACACAAACACGCGCGCACGCACACACGCACGCACACACGCACACACACTCACCACCCCCTACCTCTGTGATGTATTCGTAGCCGTGCTAATTAACAACTCCAACTAGAGGATGTGTGGAGAGAGAAAGAACGAAAGAAGGAGAGAGGGATAATTTGAGAGTGATAGAGAGACTCCTACAACATGGTGTGTTCTGGCACAAACACTGTCTATGAGGTGTGTGTTTCAGGGCCTCTGCATAACTGGACCCCTGGTACTTCCCTGTGACTAGACTGCTAGGGTTTCTATTTGACCGGGGAAGGAGAGAGATTGTTCAGTCTGACCCCTGGAGAGGAAGGGAATTCCTGGAGAGAATGGACAACCAGAAAAGGAATGCTCAATGCTTTTATATTTTCCCTTCGGAATGAATGTTTGGAAAACCTGTAATAATCTCTCACTGCAGGAGCCGAACAGAAGGGGGTCAAAAGGGCGGAAGTTGACTGTAACAGTCATCACTAGTACGCATCCAAAACTGAGGTGGAAGAAGTGCAGACAAGATGTCTACGGTGTCTCTATTCCCGCTGTTATACACAATGATACACACAATATTTTGCTTGTACTGCTATACATGTCAGTAGCAGTAAGTCTTCAACAGCGTAGTTAACCAAAAGGTTTGTGTTGGGAACAAAGCCACGCCCAGCGTCACCTGACCAATCTGTGGATCCAGTCTTGCGCAACGTTGTCGTCACTTTGACAGTTGGGCTGTGGCTTAATCTCCGTGCGTGATGTCACCTGGCGTGCCGTCCCCTGTTCCAACACCCCATGTTCTGCAGTCTGTCGTCTGGCTGATGGGCATTCGGACCATGGCTACACATTGCCCGTGCTACTGTGTCTCTATTGGCCGTCCCTGCGCTCAGACGCTTCCTGGACTCCGGAGAGTTTGTGAAGTCTTTCCGGGGATGTTTCAAAGGATCTTTCTGGGAACCTAGAAAGGACTTTCTCTGTGTCTCGAACACAGTCTTCGTTTGGGATTTGTGAAGTTCCTTTTAGATGTATGTCGCTGGTGGCATTTCGGTGGATCTGTGAAGAGTAGTTCTGAGGTTCTTTTTTGGGGCCGGTGGCCTTCAGAGTGCTGTCAATGCGATTCAGCTAGTATTTCTGGGGGGCATCTGAATACTTTTTTTCGGGGCTCTCGTAAGTTGTCCTTTCACCGGCGCTACCAACAGTCCATGTGTTGGCGGAGGATGTTAGACGTGTCTGTGTGTGGTTGACCTGCGATTCACTGTTATACTGTGCTCTCAACCTGTTTCCCATTCTGTGGTCAGTGACTACAGACACAAGGACATGGCTGTGTCCTGTAAAAACAGGTGACTGGATTAAATACTCTTCGTATTTTAATCAGGCAACGTTATTATGTAAGATTTCTAACGATTGCGTTGTTCTCGTCCGATCTCTCTCCGCCGGGCGAACCCTTGTGGTTATGTCAACATAGTAGCATGAATCAAAGTTGGACAAGCCTTTTACTGATACTCACAAGGCGGTCAAGGTCATTAAGGTCCATGGGTTTCACAACACCGTGTACATACGGAAAACTTTTACATAGTAATCGCAATTGCGATTCATGACAGAGAGCTTTCTCGATTAGCTTCAGTAGGTTGTGTGAATTATCTCTCGGTCCTGGCCTGCGTTCAGGGAGCAGATGTGCCCATGAGACGGTTCTGCTCCGACACCTGTCCTTCTCTGGGTGAGTCTGAACACGGGTCTCGGAGTACAGTAAATTGAGTCTTATGTACCAGAATATTTCTTCCAGAAAATGGTTTGGGTGTTTTGGGATTATATCCGTTCTGCCCTTGTCAGTCAGAAGTAAATCGATGCCAGGTGTCAGAGAAGTCTGATAGTTCAGCTAGAGAGACACCCCTGTCCTCACATTACGTTTCTAAAGACAAGTCAGGACAACTTGTTTCAAAGTAGTCTCTCATCTAATATAATATCAGATGTTAATGACTTTGAATGGTCGGGCCTCAACCACATGCGTACACGCACACATACACACACACACACAAGCATGCAGACACAAACACCATTGCAATGAAATGGTCCGACTGGATCCCCTAAGCAAGCCAAATCAAATGCTAATATGCATAGCCCTTTGACAATATCATTGGGAGGTTAATGTGGTGCTGGTTGAGGGTTTTCAGTTTTCACACAGTCTCATTTGCAATTCACAAATGGGTTATTTTTGTTCCCGGTAAAGCAGAAGCCGAGACGGGGGAACTGATTGCGAGGTAACACAGCGAAGTGAGGAGTCTTGAGTTTGTGTTTTTGACGGTTTAATTTATTCACAGACAATCTATCTTCTATATGTTGTTTTAATTGGCTCCCAACTTTCCCTGCAAACAAAATGAACATTGTCACAGACAGTTTCATAACATGTTTTTGAGAAGCCTGATATGGTTGATAGCTGCGACTAAATGTAATATGTCATTATCATCTGTCCGGCTGTGAATGGACTCAACATGTAGGAATCAACATGTCTTCCATTATTCCTCCTTCCCACGCTCTGCAGTGCATCCATTCAGTTTAGTGTGCTGTCCTGTCTCTGTCCGTCACTAAAATCAATGACGTAGTAATCATACCGTATGACTAACTTCTCCC
>JACXGI010010052.1:14157-28770 GCA_016801175.1 Esox masquinongy | reverse complement strand
TTTATAGGTTAACAATAAAACCTTAAAGTCAGCCCTAAACCCAACAGGCAGCCAGTGTAAAGAGGCTAGTACTGGAGTAATGTGTTCACATTTTTTTGTTCTAGTTAGGATTCTAGCAGCCGTGTGCAGCACTAATTGAAGTTTATTTATTGATTTGTCAGGGTAACCGGAAAGAAGAGCATTGCAGTAATCTAATCTAAAAGTAACAAAAGCGTGGATTAGTTTTTCTGCATCAGTTTTTGATAGAAAGTTTCTGATTTTTGCAATGTTTCGAAGATGAAAATAAGCAACTCTTGAGACATATTTTATATGTTCATCAAAGGAGAGGTCATGGTCAAGGGTAACGCCGAGGTTTCTTACAGTTTTTTGGGATACAACCATGCAGCCGTCGAGGTTCACAGTGAGATCTGCCAACAAAGCTCTTTGTTTCTTGGGTCCTAAAACGAGCATTTCTGTTTTTCTTGAGTTTAAAAGCAAGAAGTTCTCTGTCGTCCACTTCCTAATATCTGAAATGCATGCTTCCAAATTAGCTAATTTTGGGGCTTCTCCATGCTTCATTGAAATATATAACTGTGTCATCAGCATAACAGTGAAAATAACAGAGCCATAGCCTGTTGCTTACTCAAGGAGAATGTTAGTAATATTTAGACTGAAGTTCCTCTCACATTGTTTACTGCTTGACCTCCTGTACCTCTTCTAGAATGTCAGCTCTATCGTATTCCAGAGCTCATGTTCCTCTTCTGGAATATTAGCTCTAATGTGTTCCTGAGTTCCTGTCCCTCTTCTAGACTGCTAGCTCTAAAGTATTCCAGAGCTCATGTACTTCTTCTGGAATATTAGCTCTATTGTGTTCCAGAGCTCATGTGCCTCATTTAGAATGTTAGCTCTGAAGTATTCTAAATATAAATGCACAGACACATACAAACACATACACCACTCCAACTCTCTATTTCTCTGTCTCCAGTGTAATCTCTTTCTCTATTTCACTGTCTCTGTCCATCTCTGGTGTAATCTCCCTCTCTCTGTCTCTGTCCATCTCTGGTGTAATCTCCCTCTCTCTCTGTCTCTGTCCATCTCTGGTGTAATCTCCCTCTCTCTCTGTCTCTGTCCATCTCTGGTGTAATCTCCCTCTCTCTCTGTCTCTGTCCATCTCTGGTGTAATCTCTCTCTCCATTTCTCTGTCTCTATATCCATCTCTAGTTTAATCTCTCTCTCTATTTCTCTGTCTCCATCCATATCTGGTGTAATCTTTGTCCTCTGTCTCCATAATGATCACTGGAATGTTCATGTTTGTCATCATAACTCTGCATCCATTACTCCCTTTGCCTCCATCGCTCCCTCAATCTGTTCATCTCTCCATCTCTCCCTCTATCTCCATCTCTCCATCTCTCCCTCCCTACCTCTATCTCTCCGTGTCTCTACTTCCGATGCTGCCAGTCCTTGTGAATGGCCAAATTCCCGTCTCTCTCAGATCACACCTGAACTTACTGTACAATAATGCATTTTAAGGCCAATGTAGGCTGAAACCTGAGTGGAAGCACCATCTTTCAGGCGATATATTCATGGCCAGCCCTCAGCTCACTGTTCCTCTGGTGTCAGTTCACTGTCCACTTAGCAAACGAGTACTGCAGACTACACAACATTGTGTCTGCAAGCAGTTACGGTAAAATGTCTTGCTTTAAAAACGGTAAAATGTCCTGCTTTAAAAACACTGCTGGTACTTATTGTCAGGCTAGTGTCTAAAATGTATAAAAAGTCCAGTAACAACAAGATGGCCAAGACTTTCAAGCCTGCCTTACATTCTAGGCCATGTCGTTAGACAGCTCAGACCGTGTCCTCAAAACATGTGGTGTGTCTCAGTTTGGATCATGCTCCTGCTTCCCTTGTCCATCTCATTTACTGTCACCAGTTGTGCCTAGCTGGAATCGTGAGGTGGATTGTGTCATCTGACATGAATACACATGGTGTCCCCTTCAACTCTGCCAGCGTCAGGTGTTAAAGTCGAGGTAGAAAGGTCATGATGGTGAATCTGAGGCCATATGAGACAATTTGGATCTCTGTGTTTTATAAACGAAGGGAAGAGCTGCCTGACATTTTGTCCCTTGGTCTCAAAATGTACTAACAACCACCGAAAACACACAGAGCGTTACACACGGGCACCCTAATGACCACCAATGGGCCCAGGCCGCCCTGTAAGCGTTTCTTCTATGGACTGGATCCAGGCTCAGCTGGACAGGGTGCATGAGGGGCTTGTCACTGACTGCCTTGGCCCACCATTAGCTCAAGACGCTGGGGTTTACAGGCTTAGTCACTGTCCCAGACTCACAAGCAGATCCTAGCAGCTCCAGTCTCTCAACAAGGGGTTGACCACTAAATGGCATTGGTACTATTCGGTCAGTAGAGTTCTCTCTCACGCTTCGTCTCTCCCTCGTTTCGTCTCTCCCTCGCTTCGTCTCTCCCACGCTTCGTCTCTCCCACGCTTCGTCTCTCCCACGCTTCGTCTCTCCCTCGCTTCGTCTCTCCCACGCTTCGTCTCTCCCTCGCTTCGTCTCTCCCACGCTTCGTCTCTCCCACGCTTCGTCTCTCCCTCGCTTCGTCTCTCCCACACTTCGTCTCTCCCTCGCTTCGTCTCTCCCTCGCTTCATTTGTCGCTCGCTTCATCTGTTCCTCCCGCTCTCCTTCACTTAATCTTTCCATCTCTCACTCACTGTATTGTTCTATTTCCTTCAGATTTGTTTCTCTTTCCTTCGGCCTCTTTTGATTCTCCTTCCATTTATTTTGCCTTTGATTCATCTCTCCTTTTATTCAACTTTTCCTAACTATATATTTTTTTTCTGTCTCTTTATCCTTTCCTGTTGTCCTCTTTATTTCCATCTCTTGCTAGAATTCTTTCTTTCTCTTCTGCATTTTTTCTCTTCTTCTCCATCTTTTGCTGTCTCACATGTTCATGCCCTTTTCCCTTTCATTTTCTTTCTTTAAAGTCATCCAGAGTCCACTGTGTGTTTGTGTGTGTGTGTGTGTGGGTGTGTGGGTGTGTGTCTGTGGGTGTGTGTCTGTGGGTGTGTGTCTCCAGTGTGCTGTCGTCAGTACTTTACAGGGCTCTTATTTCCTGGCTTAGACCTGCAAATCCCCCTGAAATTTATTAAAGCTGCTGTGGAGTGCCACATACAGTACATCACACACTCACACACACACACACACACTCACAGACACATACAGACAAACACAAAGACACACACAGACAAACACTTGCTTTTGAACATCAGTGTTGAATATCACAGACACACACTCACAGACACACATACTCACAGACACACACAAACACAGACACACACACACTCAAAGACAAACACAGACACACACACTCACAGACACACACACAGACACACACAGACAAACACTTGCTTTTGAACATCAGTGTTGAACATCACAGACACACACTCACAGACACACACAAACACAGACACACAAACACACACACTCACAGACAAACACAGACACAGACACACACACACACACAGACAAACACAGACACACACACACACAAACACACAGAAACATAGTCGGACAAAGACAGACACACGGACACCCACATACATATACACAAAGGCAAACACACACACACGGACACACACACATACACACAGGCAAACACACGCATCCTTAAGCTTTGTTTTATGAGGCTTATCACATCTTCCTGAGAAAAGAGGAAATTAAGATGGGGGAGCAAAGCATTTAAAAGAATGCTTTATTTAATATTGAAGTGTGTGTATATGTGTCTGTCTGTATGTGTATCCTATGCAGAGGATGTTGTGTACTCATCACAGTACTCCTTTCAGGAAATGGCTTAATTTTCCTATTAGGAAAGTGCAGTTAACTCAGAGGGACCATCACAGAGAGAGCTGTCTCAACTACCAATCTGTCTCTCTCCCTCTCTATTTCTCTCTGTCACACTCTCTCTCTGTATTTCTCTTTCCGTCTCTCTCTCTCTATGTGCTCTCTGTCTCTGTGCCTGTCTGTCTGTCTCTATCTGTGTCTGTCTATCTCTCTGTCTGTCTGTCTCTGTGTCCGTCTGTCTGCCTGTCTGTCTTGTCATCACATTCTCACCACCAGGTGTTTGTAAAATGGAGGATGGGTTTTAACAGATGCCAGCTTTTTCTCCTCCCCACATCTTCCCTCTTCCTGTCTGTCTTGCTCCATTCTCATCCAGTCTTGTTCTTCATCATCTCTCTCTTCTGAACTTTGCCCTGTCAATCTGTGTATGTGCACTCTAGGGATGCAACGGCATAGTGGGCCCATGGTTCGGTACATACGGAGTATATCCTAACTCAGTGGTTCCCGTGTGCGTATTGAACCGTAGTGAGCGTACCGAAAGGTTTGATAACATGCTGTGTACTGTTGCAGCTCTGTAGTGCACTCTTTAGTACTTGACAATGAAGCGTTCTAACTCAACTAATTATCTCCCCCCGTTTCTTCCCTCTCCCTCCCTCTCCCCACTGCCTCCAGTCTTCCCACACCGTAAAGGCGGCCCTCCCCCACTACCTCCACGTATGTCAAAGCCTATGATGAGTGTTCGGACTCAAAGCAGTACTGAGTCTAACCAGGAAGCATACTTCCAGAACACGGGTCAGCCAGCCCTGGGTTGGTCCAGGCAGCACCACAGCAACTCTGTTGACCTGGGAATAACTGACGGTATTTCAACCAAATTTATTCATGACATTTTGGGGAAGTTTAATTTAAATAAGGACTAGGCTAATTCTTCTTAAATTATTCCAGATTTTTGAGAAGTTGTTTAACATATTAATTAGTTCTAGACCAGGGAGTCCCAGACTAAGGGAGGTTAAGGACTAACCAGCCTGATTATATTAACGAAAGGCAGTTGCTGCTGATCTGTGGATGATTAAAAAAAGCTGGGATTGGTCACAGCAAGCCAACCACTGGACGGAGGTAATGGAAAAAACACTGAAAGAATTTCAGTGACTTTGAAAATAAAAACTCTTAAAGCAAATTGTGTCAATTTACCCTATTAAAAAACAGCATGGTTCTTCAACTCAAAACAAAAAAAGGACACTAGAAATAATTGAGGTAAATTGCTGTATGTATATAATATATAGATATCAGGGATGCAGCGGTACACGGTATGTTATCCAACCGTTCGGTACGCCCCCTACAGTTCACTATGCACATGTGAACCGCAAAGTTACGGTATGCCAGTCATTTTCCAGTAATTTCCAAAAAATGCTTATTGCGCTGCAGAGTACACGCACGTTGTAGAATCAGATCCACAGAACCAGACGCATCGCGTAGCTTGTGAACAGGTAAAACAGGCAACTGCTTGGGGCCCCAGGCTGTTAGGGGGCTCCTGAGGGCTGACAAACTTTACTCCACAGCAATGTCTCAAAATAAGACCAAACAAAACTGAGAAATGGAGGCTTTTCGTGATGTTTTTTTTAGTTTTTGTGTTTCTCACACTTCATATGCGATTCCACAGATTTAATTCCCATAAATGTGCCAAGTTTAAAAGACTTCTTGAAAAAGCACAGTGGGCTTCGTTTTCTTTCCCTTCAACAGATTTCAACCACAAAGTTATCTGTTATCCAACAACTTCTGATTGAATTTGTACTTTCCCATGGTAGCTTCGGGAAGTTTAATAGCCAATGCCCACTATTTTCATGAGCCATAGCGGAGAAGTATTAAATCAGAATGACAGGCGTGTTGTCATTCATTCAATGTCATCGTTGCCCTGGTTACGGAGACTCAGACGCGCGGTAACATTTAGCAGTGCGGTTCACCCTGATACACAAGTTGCCAGTCCTGTAGGCAGAAGATCCACCCCCTCCACATGCGATCTGTGTGTGTGTATGTGTGAGAGAAATGCCCCCCGTGCCGTGGCCTGTACACATGATTAAAGGAATAATACATTAAAGGCCACAATACATAATATAATACAATAGTACATATAATACATAGAGCAAGACTAGAATGGAAAACACTTAAGACAACTAAAATGATCAAATCAAGATCAAAGTAAAACAATAAGTTAAGAGAAATTGAAAAAAAGCAACAACAGATTTAAACACAGTAAGTGGATGTTAAAATAAGTAAAGAGTGGACTTGACAAAAACCAAGGAACAACCTCAGACTGAACTAAAAACTTTAAATTTGATTTAAAATTGTCAATGGTGGAACGGGACTTAATGTGGGATGGGAGACTATTCCAGAGCATGGGAGCAGCAACAGACAAAACTAGGCTACCCCATCTTTCCTGGAGGGTGGGTTCTTGCTTCTTCCAAATATACCAAATAGTTTATTTTGAAAGACCAAACTTCTTGCCCATGTCTATGATCTGATGTTTTAATCTTTAATATAACTGATTGATTAAAGGCCAAGGCCAACATGCAATAAGTTAATTAATTATTTTTAGTTAAATCAGAAGTTGATCCTGTCTCTGGCCAGGTTTAATTCAAGCTTCGATCTGCGTTACCTCTGATTCTTCTTCTGGGAATCAGACTTTTAAAATACAGGACATGGGTTTGATGTGGACTAGAGAAAATGTGATGGGATAAATCTGTCTGTGAAACCACCCCTTGGAGAATGTTACTTGATTTAGTGAAATCTGTCTCTCCCACATATTGTACAACAGATTTTAAAATATTGCACTTTTTCATTGGTGACCATTCACTGTACTGAATTTGCAAAATAATGCATCACATTTATAGAATGTGTTTGACTGTGTGGCGCTTGGTCTGACCATAATTTGTCTCCATAGTGGTGGTGTCTGGTCGGACCTCCAGGGGAGGGGGGGTCTACTACACCGGGACTGGCCCAGGACCAGGCCGCTCTCGGCAGTACTCCAACTCAGCCGAGAGCCTGGATGGTGGCCCCAGAGGAGGCCGGGAGCTGGTGCTGTATGGAGGCAGGGGACAGGGGACAGCCAGGGTCAAGCACAGCGGCTCAGCTGATAGTCTTCTGGAGGGGCCCAGGGGGAGGGATGTGGGGAGGGCAGGGAGTTTGGGGAAGTCAGTCTCCCTCCCACAGAACAGCATTGTGCTGAGTAAGATGGGAGGAGGAAGAGGAGGCGAGGAGAGTAGGGCTGAGGGTCGTGCCAGAGCCTGGAGGCCTTCCATCGCAGTCCAGGTGAGGGGATGGAGGAGCATGATGAATGACACACTAAAACATAATACTCTGGGTTTACTGTACTAAATCAAGTACATGAATGAATTAGTATTACCTAGAATTTTGTTTGAATGGATGTTTTACATTTCATTCCCTGTGTGTGTGTGTGTGTGTGTGTGTGTGTGTGTGTGTGTGTGTGTGTTAGGTGGACAGCTCAGAGACACTGTCTGACTCAGATGCAGAGGGTAAGGCTCTGAGAGAAGTCCACTCTATCGGGGTGCAGGTGGAGGAGGACAAAAGGTACTGTTATTACATCATTTATAACACCCAACACTGTTATTACATCCTTTATAACACTCAACACTGTTATTACCTCCTTTATGACACTCAACACTGTTATAACACCTTTATAACACTCAACACTGTTGTTACACCTTTCTAACACTCAATAATGTTATCACAACCTAGATAACACTTACAGTACGCTCAATATACATTAATATAACAGCCAGTAGTTAGGGGATGTGAACTGTACTCTCACTGTTATTCTGTCTTTTACTCTGTCATTCTCTTTAGTCTCTCTTCTACTTTCTATATATATCTTGCTCTTGTCTTTCCGTCATCTCTTTCTCCTTCTCTTTCCTCCATCTTTCTGTCTTCTCTTTCTGTCCCTTGTCTTTTTTCTCTCTTCCTCTCTGCTGTCATGACTCAGAGTCGCTCCCCTGTCTTTCTTCTCACTGTCACACTCACATCCTTCCTCAGGTGATGCGTGGGGAAGGGATTAACAGGTGCATGCTCTCACACGCTCCTGCTAAGCATAGCACTGAGTGTTGGTGTATGGTAATGAGTGTTTGTGTGTATCTGTGTGGTTGCGTTTGTATGTGTGTGTATGTCAGCGAGGGAGTTAGTGTGTGTGTGTGTGTGTGTGTGTGTGTGTGTGTGTGTGTGTGTGTGTGTGTGTGTGTGTGTGTATGTACTTCAGTGAGTAAGTGTGCACATCAGAGATTGAGTTAGTGTGTGTTTGTTTCTGTATGTCAGTGAGTGAGTGTGTGTGTGTGAGAGTGTGTATGTGTGTGAGAGTATAATCAGGACCGGGGTACATCACATGAGAAAACCAAGTGTGTTCACAGTAGTCATGGTTACAATGACAGATTTTTGAAAACTTGAAAATGACAGAGACAGAGCCTCCGTCAATCTCCCGAACCGTCTGTGTGTCCTGAGAAGCACTAGTTCGTATTCATCATGAAACCCACCTCCCCCCAGACGGGCCAGGCTCAGGCGCTCCAACAGCGTGACCGCCAGCGTCCAGGCAGACTTGGACCCAGAGGGGGGGTTTCCTGGTCTTAGCATCGCTGTTCCCACCCAGGATAAGAGCCTTCAGTTTGGGTCGTCTTTCCAGAGGCACTCCTCAGAGCCAGAGTCATCCGACCAGTACGCAGAGTACAACCGAACGGTCAGTATGGACGGGTTAACACAGTGGGTTAGTGATGGATGAATGGACAGACGGATACCTGTGTTTGTACTGTTAGCATGTAGTTTAGTTTAGCACAACCTTAATTGCTGCTGATTCTCCAGGTCCACACTCAGGGCCAGTGGGCCTACAGAGAGGACTACATCCAGAGTGGTTACACTACAGACTCCTGCACTGATGACCAACACCCTCACCAGATCCCTCTCCTGCCCCCACGCGCCCACTCTCCCCTGCCTCCTGCTGCAGACCGGGGAGGCTGGATAGGGACACCCCAGCCCTCACTGGAGGGGGGACTTCGGAGCCTCCCGGATTCTGGACGAGCCTCACCCTGTCCGAGAGACGGAGAGTTCTTCCTACGCCTGCTTCAGACAGAAGTGGAGAGGATGGAGGGTTGGTGTCAGAACATGGAGAGAGAAGCAGAGGAGAATGAGCTTCCGGAGGAAGGTGAGAAAGGGGTGGAGAGGGGGAGGAAGTGGGAGGGAGAAGAGGGCGAGGGAAAGAAGGAAGTGGTCCAATGAGGAGAGCTTATGGATAAACAGATGGAGTGGTTTTGTTTACATTTGACTTCCTCCTTTCTGTGTCCTCATTTCTCTTCTTCTGGTTTTTCTCATCCGGCTTCCTGTGTGTTTCCCGTCCAGTTCTGGAGCTGATCCGTAACGCGGTGGGAAGTGCCCAGATGCTCATGTCACAGAAAGTTCAGCAGTTCTTCCGCCTTTGCCAGCAAAGCGTGGTGAGTGTGAGACTGGCCGCTTGGGTTCATTATTATACAGTTCATGCTTTATTTGACATCCTCCAACCCCTCTTCCTCTCCAGGACCCTTTGGCCTACCCCCAGCCCTCTTCTCAGGACCTGGCCGGGCTCTGGGACCTTCTGCAGCTGAACATGGAGGATGTAAGGGTCAGGTTCCAGGACCTCCAGAGGCTTAAGGACTCTGGCTGGAGGCTTCCCCCAGACAAGAAGGTGAGAGGTTGGGTCCACTCGGTCCTTCTTCCCCCTATCCCTGGGCATCATCCCAGAGCCAACATAGCTGTGTGCAGGAGAGTGACACAGATGGTACTGCTTGCCAAGGGCACGCCAGCCCTGGCTGGGAAACAACACAATGGCTGGAGGAACTAAGGGGAGGGAAGTTAAGTCGAGATGGCACAGTGCTCTATTTTGTTTTGTCCGTTTCTGAATGGCAGAAAGAACTGAGCCGGTTTAAACCAAAATGAATGAATGGTATTTCAGAGTTTCATGGCAGTACATCTGGTAGGTAGTTTTTGAAGAGACAGAAAGAATAAAAATCACTGCAGCAACTAATAACAAGCACTAACATTTTCACAATTTGTCTCTTTTTCTCCATCTCTGTTTCTTCTCACACTTCCTGTCCTTCATAATTCATGTTGATGTCCATATTTTTGGGAATTTTCTGCCCTCTTTTATTCCATGTTAAATCCATGTGTAACGGATTATTTATTTTTGATTTAATTTGCTCCCTCAATTCCTACCTCCTCCAACAACTTGTCACTCACTTCACTATCAATGCCCCTCCCCCATCCTCCCTCACCCATAAGGATGACAAAAAGCTCCCTCCCCCATTACCAAAGAAGCCAGCGGGGGGTGTGAGCGGCAGTCTCCGTTCCGACAGCGTGAGTGACGCCTTGGTAGAACGAGGAGGGGGAGGTGTCCTGGTGGTGCCACGTGTCGGGGGTGTGGGGAGGGCCGTGCCCATCCGGGAGAAGTCCCTGGACCTGGGGGACAGACAGAGGACTGAGGCCCGTAAGAGGCTACTTCAAACCAAGAGGTCAGCTTCCTTCAGACAGAACTCGGCCGTGGAGAGTGTGGATAGCATGGAGATCTACATCCCAGAGGCTCAGACCCGACTTTGAACAAAGCCAACTCTGACCCACCTCCTGGGACCGTCTACACTTGATGATTCAGCCCGTGATGATAGATTGCCGTAGAACAAACACGAGTCTTGAGCTTTACAGTACTTCCATCAACTTCAGACTCAACTATAAAAAGTGGGACCACTTACATGTGAAAATAACCCCTTTATCTTACATGTGAAAATAACCCCTTAAGTCATCTAGGAGCTACATCCTGAGTCTTAGAAGTGGAACATGTAGTTATAAAGAGACCCTAACCATACAGTTGTCCCACAATCCTCCCCGTACACTGATCTCCAATGATAACCATCTCTAAACACAGATTCTGAGCTGTGTCTTTCTGGATGTTCTGGGTCCCGTCACTGTCTCATTACTGGACAACACAGGTGGTGACATCGGCCGTTTTATATCTTGGCACTTTGAATCCCCAGTTAACAAATAGAACAATCTGGAGTCAAGAGGGTGGCTACCCAATCACAGTTACATATGGTGGCTCCACTTGCATTTCTTCAAACTGTGGAGACAAACGGATTTGTTTTCATTTTGTGGATAGAGCTATGAAGTGAGAATAAACTCACTCTTGTTTGTAACAGTGATAGTCACTGAAAGATGTACTCACGCAGTAGTAGCATGTCTGTGCGTGCCTGTTCACCTATAGCTTAGTCTAGTCTGGCGTAGTGTAGCCTCACCTAGCCAATTTTAGCCTAATCCAGCTTGGCCTGGTCTAGCCTACCCTAGCGTAAAACAAACCTTTCTAGTTTATCTAACCTAGCTTAGCCTAGCCTGGCGTTGCGTAGCCTAACTAAGCCAATTTTAGCCTAATCTAGCCTGGCCTGGGCTAGCCTAGTGTAACCCACCCTTCTTGAGCCTATCTAATTTAGCCTAGCTTACCCTCTAATTTCACAGGATTTAAGGGCTTCACTTTCACAAACCTCAACCACTCCTGTGAGGATAGAGCAGAGGATTACTCAAAATGGACGCTCAACATCAGCCAAGGCTCTTAGGTATTCTGAAACACTACTGGGTTACCCTTGGAGGTCAACTTCTACCCTACAAAAAATAAGTATCAGGATGGGTGGAGAATGTTGGGATGTGGTTTCATGGTTCTATGGACTTCCCTTTTTGCGGTAGTTGGGTACGTTCCGTGAAAGCTGTGTAAATCACGCTCTCTAAATGTCCCACCATGGCGACATTCAACCAAGACGTTTCCTACACGTCACCTGCGAATACGTATCTACTCTGGCTGTCTACCCAAATGCCACGCCACACCCACAAACGTCACTTCTGCTCATTTACACTTAAGTCCTTTAGCAGATGCTCCTTTCCAGAGCAACTTACGTACCTTTAAATATGTTTTCACACTGGTCCCCCGTGGGAATAAAAAGCACAAACCTGGCATTGCCTGGCATAGCGCCACACTATGAGACACACAGACCTCTGCTAACTGAGTTAGCCCGTAATATCCAACAAACAAACTAAACTTTCTGACTGGTCACAGACACTAATGGGTTCTGTTTGGTCCTAGCAATTGATGGTTTGTGTCAGAATCAGAACACATTAACATGTTGGTAAACCCACATTTTGATGACTTTGTTTTGCACACCTCTCATTCTGACGTCACCTAAATGACTGCAGTGGAAGAAGTCTCAGACTGAAATCTGTAGCAAACCATATATAGTGCAGCGGAAGATTTTCATTTTTTTCGTCCAGCAAATATTCTCTCTCCTAACTCTGTCCTCTTTCCCTGAGCATCGATTCATCTATACACAAGCTGTCTAAGTTGGACTGGGCTGTTTGAAGGAATGAGTGTGTCTGTGTTTGTCTGGGTCTTTTTGTACATAGTACGCACTGTACTGTTTGCCAGGGGGAAGCTTTGAAGTGTAGCATGGCATACTTGACAGCCGGAGAACAACGCAAACAAAATCCTGAAGCTATTGGCTTTTTAGATGTTCCCTCTCAAGAAAAGTGTTTGGCGGTGGGTGGGTGGGTGCATCGGTGGGTGGGTGGGTGGGTGGGAAGGTATGTGATGATTTCTTCTGGGTGGGTTCAGATTGAGTTAGTTGGGTTCTGCTGCGTATGGATTGGATATTTCACAATAGGGGCATATAGTTCACTGTGAGACAATGCTGTCCCCTGGTGGCCAAATCAGGAGTCACAGGAGGATCTGACTGCATTTGTGAAAGGGCCCCAAACACAAACCATCTTGCAAAAAGTCTGTCTTTTTAAAAACAATATTTTTGTTTAGACAACTTGTGAAACCTCTTAGCATGTTAGGATGTCATTCTGTGTAGTATTTATTCTCTGTGTTTCGTGTTTAGCCTCTGTGTTCGGTGTTTATTCTCGAGCCTAGTGTTTCCCAATCCTGGTCCTGGGGACCCCATTGGGTACACGTTTTTGTTTTTGCCCTTGCACTCACACACCTGATTCAAATGTTGCCCTTCCACTTACACATTTGGTTGACAAAATCAACCTATCATCAAGTATTTAATTTGAATCAGGTATGTGAGTGCTAGGGCAAAAACAAAAATGTGCACCCATTGTGGTTCCCAGGAAACACTGGAAACACTGCTCTGCTCTCGTTGCCCTTCTCTGGCGTATGGTGCTAGTTTAACAAAGTTAGATGAAATGTAAATCCGTGTCTGCAATGTCAGGCAATGTGATCAGTGTTCTGGGCTACATAACAGCACTGATTATAATAGCTGAATGAGGTTACTCAACCTCATGTTCTCTGTTGTGGACAAAACTCAACAAAGGCCGTCACTAAAAATACTAGACAAATTAGGCTGGTAGGCTAATCAAACCATCTTCTCTGAATATTAGTTAAAAAAAACACTGAAGGCCATTCAGTTCTGTTATACTGAGTATAATGTGATAGTTATGTGGGTTTACAGACATTGATTAAGCTTGAACTCTATTAGTAAACACCTTTCTCCAGACCAGCCTTTTCTATACAAGCTGAGTTTGTGTCTACAAAAAAAACACCTGCACAGAACCTGATCTCCACATACATAGGAAGCTGTGGCTCTCTAGGTCTGGCAAACTAAAGATCCTGAAAGACGGACCCACAGCCAATGCCAAATTATATTTATTCAAATTCACATAAAAAAACAATGACATACTAATTTAGCCAAAATACATTTTTAATGATTGGAGCTAATGGAGCTAACAGTTCAACATGCTAATCCTAATGAAGCTAGTTGAGCAATAAACTAATCATTATGGAGCTAAAAGACCAACATGCTAATTCGTTCTTTTTTATATTAAACCTTTATTTCAACACGGAACACAGACTACTACAAGGTCTCTTTTACAGTTGGGCCCTGCATGTACATGTTTACACATCCAGTTTAGGCTAGATGATTAAGAACAAACAGGGAAAACAACGTAGTGTACAGACAAAACAAGACACAGAGAACAGACAAAACAAGACTCTCACAGATAACACAAGACAAAGTACATTGCTTTAAACATCCTAACGGAGCTAACAGAACAACATGCTGTTGTTGTTCTGTTAGCTAATCCTAACGGAGCTAACAGAACAACATGCTAATCTTAATGGAGTTAACAGAACAAAATGCCAAGGCCCCAGAGAACCCTCCTCCCAGCTCCAGAACTTCTTCAGGGTGTGCGGAAGACAATCTCCAAATTTCACACCCTTCCAACTGAGAGGTGGATGATCTTTTTTCTCCCTTTTATCTCTCCTTCATCTTTGTTGATCCCTGTCTATCCCTTTCTCTTCCTCTGTCTCTCTGTTTCAGGAACCTTGATGTGTGTAGCCTTTAGTGAAGTTTACTCGTTTGAGTAAAACCGTTGTGTAGGAAGACACATCATCAGCGTAGTGCAGAGCCAGTCACTCCGTCTCCGTGTTGCAGAGGCCCGTTTAGTCCATTTAATAGGCCGATACCTCCTGATGACGCAGTTTTAGTCGTTTTCACACGACCACCGTTTAATTAGGATCAGCCAGTGACCACCCTGGTGACCAGGATCAGCCAATGAAATTGGAGGTCCCACTAAGGTGATTAAAATGGTGGACACCTTCAACGCCCCTGCTAGAAGTTGTTTTCCCTGAGTTGCGTCCTCTAACTCTCCTCTGACCGTCCTCTAACTGTCCTCTGACCGTCCTCTAACTCTCCTCTGACCGTCCTCTGACCGTCCTCT
>JACXGI010010052.1:0-14057 GCA_016801175.1 Esox masquinongy | reverse complement strand
TCTCTAACCATCCTGTGACCGTTCTCTAACCGTACTCTAACCGTCCTCTGACCGTCTTATGACCGTCCTCCAACCGTCCTCTAACCATCTTATGACCGTCCTCTAACCGTCCTCTGACCGTCTTATGACCGTACTCTAACCGTCCTTTAACCGTCCTCTGACCGTACTCTAACCGTCCTTTAACCGTCCTCTAACCGTCCTTTAACCGTCCTCTGACGGTACTCTAACCGTCTTCCAACCGTCCTCTGACCGTCTTATGACCGTACTCTAACCGTCCTCTGACCGTACTCTAACCGTCCTCTGACCGTACTCTAACCGTCCTGTGATCGTCTGTATGGCTAAAGCAGACTTTTTTTCCTTTAAAAGCGAGGGATGGATTGAGAAGGTTGAAACAGAGGGCTGATGGGATATGTTGCAGGTGGCTGGGACCTGTTCTTCAGGACACATTGTTTAGCTGCAGTAACAGAGGAATTAATTAGGAGTTTGCTGCCCTAGAATAGAGAGAGAGAGAGAGAGAGAGAGAGAGAGTGTGTGTGTGTGTGTGTGTGTGTGTGCGTGCGTGTGTCCATATGTCCGTTTTCTCTCCTAGGTGGCTAGCAGATTGCATTTTGGATGAAGGCTGGTAGATTTGGGCTCACTACATTTGCAGTGGTTGAAAATGACACTAAGGGGCCCTTTGAAAACATTCAGATGTAAACAACAGGAACATACTTTTTTATGATCCTATAAGCCATGTGTGTGGATAAATTCTGTAATGTTAAAAGGCTGATGGTGATTTTTGTTTTGATTGACTTACCGTGGCCCAACAATTCTCTTACCGTAACCTGGCTTTCCTATTTGTGATATCTGAATTGAAAAAGTTGAATATTGAATATTTTAATGGGAGATGTATATTTTATAATGTTATTTACCTACATTTCTAGATTAGTAGAGATTATTTGTAAAGAAAATACAGTATTATAAACTCTAGTATTGTGTAATATTACTGCGATACTGCATATCCAGAGCTAGTTTTTCAAATGTGATGAATAAACACGTAGGAGTGGTTTGGTCCCATTCACAGAGGATACTTGGCAACTGCCTTTTGTCAATTATCCTCTTTATTTCAATAGTCCAACCTCTGTATCTCTCTTTAACTCTCTGTTTGTTTCTATTTCTCTTTTAGTCTCTGTAGCTCTCTGTCTCTCTCAATTAGTCTCTATCTCTGTCTATCTTTAACTCTCTGTTTCTCTCTGTATATCTCTTCAATTCTCTATCTCTATCCCTAACTCCATGTGCCTAACCAGCAAAATGTGAGGATTTCTTGTACCATACTAAAGGTTTCCAAGTATACAATATGTAAATAGTCTGTAGAGAAGTATTATAAAGAAGTAACTGGTTCAGAGATCCCACCGTCTTTCCATCGGGTGAATCCCGATGGATTAATTCATGATGACATGATGACTTTCTGTCTGTATCAATCTGTCAATTAAAGACGCACTCTCGTGTTTTTGTAGAATCTCACACAGCAGTTATGACGTGGTGCTCATGAGCCAAAACGGGTCCCAGTGGTTTTGTGTACTTTATCCTCCATTCGCGAACTAAATCACTTGTCGTATGATATGTTACGGCCAGAATAAAATGTATGTGTATATATATATATATATATATATATATATATATATATATATATATATATATATATATATATATATATATATATATATATATATATATATATATATATATAATGGGATTATATATATATATATAATCCAATTTGCATATCATACGAATTTGATGTACTCAAGATCCCGGAATGCTTCTTTAACCACAAATAATTGTGCAGACCGATATCAGGGATTCTTCTGTTACGGATAAAAATCAGACATCAGTTCTTGACTTACCAGTCCCTTCCAAAGCACCATTTGCCCAGCATTTATCACTTGGGAATGTATTTTTTTTTTTTTGTTAATGTATAGGGGATTTGTATTTAATGTATAGGGGATTTTTTTGTTCTCACCGACCTTCTGTGTTGGGTTGGGGATTTAGTAAAAACTCCTCCCTTAACCCTCCGAACAGCTGAACAAGCACAAATGCATCACTTCTCCCTCTTTCACTGTGAAATCGACTATTCTCCAAGCCTGATCATCATCCCTAATGTTCAAAATATTTATTTCAAACCTCGGGAACTTTCAAAACTTATTTGCAGATATTTTATCGGTGTGGATTTCCCACAGACCTGCCGCAGCAGCACTGTACCAGGAGAGTACAGGGACTACCATGGAGGAATACGCAAAGAAAATACAGCCTCGGTTATTCGTTATTTGGTGTCTGGACACACAAAAACAGGAACTACGTTTCTCTGTAATTTTTCTTTCATCTGTGTGGGGTTCTCCAGGAAGTACCCGGTAGGATCATAGTGAAACCTTGCCTTTGAATAGGTCATTTTTAAACACATGCTCTGCCAATGGGTGCCATATTGCCATAGACTGTGGAATTTAGATGTTTGATAGGCTGTGCGAACTCTTCTTCAGTTACTCTGTTTATTTGATATGGACCTTCCTTTGTTCAAGTGGACTTTAGTCTTTAACAATGGCTCGGTCTTTAACAACGGGTCTGGGTTCTACGTGCATCTAGGACGGACAGGAGGACAGTTTCACAGAATTCTATATTTTCTACAGTTGCGTGGTAATCTCACAGGCTTTCAAACGGACGATCAGACTTACAGTACCTCAGTTTCCAGCAGTGTCGACCCTTGACCCTGGCGCTGGTCCCGTGTCCTCAACCCTTGACCGTGGCGCTGGTCTCGTGTCCTCGGGGGTTTATGGAAACACAAGGATCCTGGAATAAGACAGCAGCATTTTCAATGAGGAACGAGTGCCAAGAACATTTTCCAGACTTGTAGAATAAACAGACTGTTGAAGTGGCCTGTTCCTTCCTGTTGGACTGAGGTCACCACCTAGACATCTGGTCCACCTGGTTACCTAGCCTCTAACTGAAACTGTTACAGAACATACATGACGGACAAGATTGATGGACAAGACAGACAGACAGACTAACAGACAAGAGACAGACTAACAGACTGACAGTTAAACTACTGGAGGAGGTTTTTGTGTCCTAGTAGCACGGAAGAGCTTGTAGTGTGTGTGTTTGGGCGTGTGTGTGTGACCACACTGTGATATCCACCTCTATATGGCTCATTGACATAAATGCTATGGATCAGAGCCGACTGAGTAATTACCATGTAATTACCAACCCCCTCCCAGCACGTCCACCCCTGTAAATACCTGCTGTTAAATGTTATAACACTAAACCTCTTCTTATTAGTGTTACTATTAGTATGTTTATTATGAAATTACTACGGATTATTATTATCGCTGTCATTCTTATTAACAATATCTGTTATGCCCATTAGACATCTGGGCCGTTATATTATTACACTATATTCATGGATGAGTTTGCAGAGATAAACTGCTGTATAAATATATTTATATACATATATTTATATATATATATATACATATATGTGTGTGTAGAAGATTGTCTTATTGCTGCAGATATAACCCAGCATTAGAGCACAACAAAAGTCAGTTTTCCACTCCTCCTCTCCCCTTCTCCCCACTCCTCCTCCTCCTCTCCCCCCCCCCCCCCCCCCCCCCCCCCCCCCCCCCCCCCCCCCCCCCCCCCCCCCCCCCCCCCCCCCCCCCCCCCCCCCCCCCCCCCCCTCTCTCTCCCCCCTACGCTCTCCCAAATCCCCCTCCTCTCCCCCATGCCCTACCCACTCCCCACCCACACACTTTCCCTCTCCAGTTTGCCTCCGGTTTTTACTGGGCAAATAATGGATGGAAGGCTAAATGTATAAACAGATGAACAAGGAGATCTGTAGGTGAACGGATGGATGGACCGAGGAACCAGACAAAATGGATACAGAGTGCTCTTGTGGAGGACTAACGAAGTTCTTCCAGGAAAATGTTTGTGACCTTAACCCAACAAAACTAGTTAAGGCGTTCTGTTGACAGACGCTGTTTTGGGTCCAGGTCAAGACCACCTCCCTGATTATCTACAGGATGTTACTCCACTCTGAACTCTGGGGTTTGTAGTTTCTGTATGTTGCACCACACCGAGGAGACTTAACTACCGCAATGGCGCCAATGCGGACAGACATTTCACACGTATTCTACTGTACGCTGTAATAATGTAGCAAAAAATTATATTCTTTTCCTTCCAATTTTCTCTCAGTCTTTCCTCTGGTGGTCTTTCTCTCGGACAGACATGGGGTCTTCATGGACCAGTTGCTACAGCAAGACATTCTTTCTTTTCTTGACTCATTGCTGTTTTTTTTTTCTTCTGTGTTTATCTGTTTTTATACGTGTGTGGTTTGATACCGGGACGACGTCACAGCTTATCGGATGACCGGAAGTCAACGTCTGTTTTCGTTTCAAATTAATTATCATTGTCTTGATTTTAATTTGTAAGTTGGTGGACTGACTGGAGAACATAGCAATAGCGCCGTTGCCACAGAAGAGAACACACCCATTTGTTTGTCCAATCAATGGTACACAGATGCATGAAAACACCCTCCCTGATTGAACAAGAGATAACGACATGGCAGTGGAACCATTTGTGTGCCAAGACAGCGACCAATGGGGCGAAGGTGTTGCACAGTGAAACTGTGACTGTAAACATCATGATTATGTTGATTGTGTTGTGGTTTTCAATGTTTGAGTTTTTTATTATTTATTTATATAGATGCGGTATATGTATATTTTATGAGATTCACCTAGATGTCTAGCTAGACTAGCGCTGAATCCTGAGAGATGGTACACTCTGAAGTGGTTTATCCTACACAGAATGTAACACTATCAACGTTGTAAAACATTTTCTAATTGCTAATTACTATGATTAATATTAATACAATGATTACTATAAAGCTATTTTTAGCGAGTGAAATTAAAAATGCCGTGTGTTACTGTGTTTTTTTTGTGTCGACTAACTGCTCAAAAAGGTGGTTGAGGTGGAAATTAAGGTTAGGTGTTTAATAGTAAAACAAATGTGTGTGTGTGTGTGTTAGTCAGGAGACAAAAATGTCAGTTCAAATCAATCATCTCCATATTTAAACAGACCATAATAAAAATCATTGAGCTATAAAGCATAAACACATCACAGTCCTCATTTTTCATCTGTTTCATTCACAGCACCAAATGAAAAATTAAAGCAGATTCTTATTTTCTCTTGACAAAATGTTCTCTGATGTGTGGATACAATGTGATTCAACATCCTACAAATCACCAGCTGTGTGTCTACAGTATCTACCACCTGTTTCAATCTATCTTTAAATCTCGGTTTAAATCAAACTCTCCCTGTTTCAGTCTACCTCCATCTGTTTGTTTTTATCTCCATATATCTTTCTCTGTTTCTACCTATTTTTCTACCTTTAGCTGTTTCTATCTACCTTGATTTCAGTTTTTACCTGTCCTTGATCTGTTTCTCTCATCAACCCATGTCATCCTCTCTGAGGGTAATTTGCAATGTAAATTCAAGGCACCACCTAAGAGACAAACACACCGCACAAGCACACACACAAAGGTAGTTAAGGCCTATAGCTGTTATCATCCGACAAAGAGCATAACACCAGCAGCTGAACACATAAGCGTTTCCACCAGCAGAGAAAGCCAATATCTGGGCAAAGAACATACAGGCCCCGTTTATACCGGTGTCTAACATGTTTCCTTCCTCCTGTTGTCCTGATCCTGTCTGTTTACATCTAGAAGACCTGATCACGACACATCTTTGAAATGTCTGATTCTGTCTAAAAAGGTGGGCGTAAACAGGATGCGGACGAGATATAGACAAAGGACACGTTAGAACCAGATATAAACAGGGCTTCTGTTAGCAGGTGTTTCCAGAACAAGCCATCCTCTGGGAACTTAATGAGTTTGAACCACATTGCTCTGCTGGGATCACATGAAATCAGGCTCCCCCAAGAGTAAACATTTGTGCACGAAAAGGAATTCATAATTACAGGACTGCATGCAACATTTTACGGTGAGTTTTTTTTCCCCCAAATAAGTTAGCCTTTTGAATTAGGACTTCATGTCATTAAGAAGATTCAGGACTAATTATCTCCATTATTATAGGTAGATTTATCATACTTGGATCATTTCCATTGTGTTATCTACTAAAACAGCACTCATCCTGAATAAATAAATACATTACATGTATTACACAGTCAACACTTAAGTATATATTTTATTCAGTTCATAGTTAAAATACTAATGCAAAGACAGTTCTCTTGCATAATCTGTCAATCATAATTACAAAATACATTAACATTTTCCAGCTGAGAAATTAACAAGATTTCCTTCCTCTTTCATCAAAAGACTTAATTATCAAGCTTGAGAAATCTCAGGGGGACAATGAAGAACAAAGATTCAGTCCCAATCATTTATCCACATATATTAACAGGCCATAATAAACAACCATCAAGCCATGAACTCATCATCATGAGAAGTAAAATGACAAACTTCATCTCATTCACAGCCCTAAGTGACACATGAAAACAATAAAACAAGCACTAAAATCACAGGGAAAATAAATGCAGATTCTTGACAATAAAATGTCATCCAAGTGCAATGTGATAAAACATTCAGCATATTTTTTGGCACCAACTGCCAACAACACAGTTGAACAAAGAATTCAATTCCCTGAATTATGGTTCCAAAAGAAGTACTACGAACCCCTCCATCCACCATGTCAGACCAGAACTGCTCAGTTTCAGTTATCCCTTAACACCTTTAAATCTTCAGTTAATTGTTACATTAGGTGGTCTGGGTCCCAGGTCGGCCCAGTATGAGTTAAGACCCAGCCCAACGCTTTTTCTGCAAACTATCCTTCCCTACTTTTGTAATAAAGCAAAAAAAAAGCCTAAAATATATGTTAAAATGAATGAAACAATAAGGCATTTCTATGCTTAGAGACAGTGGGAAGATGGAGAGAGTTCTGGCTGAAGGATGTTGTGAACAGCAGTAGGGCAGCAGAGGAAGCCTCTCCAAATAGTGTACCACTCCAGACCACTTCAAATTAAAAACAAATACTAATAAACGCATACATTAAGACATGTTAACAACAATAAAGAGCACCCTGGGGGACCTTCTCAGCAGAATTCAACTAGATACCACGATGGAGGATAGTCAAAACAAATGATTACTTAACCCAGTCTAGTTTAAGTGTCCAGGCCTGGCCTGGCGAAAACTCTATCTCAGGAAGCAAAATAACCAGACCAGCAGGCTGAAGAGGAGACCATCTTAGAGGACCAGAGTTTCCCAGCAAAGTCACCTGAGAACAGGGAGGAGAGAGTGGGAGAGGGAAGAAGAGAGTAAAATTAAATGATATAGAGAACCATTCAGCATAAAGGCTTAATCTACATACTAGAACTCTAACCTGAGTTCAATGCAACTGATTTCACAAATGAACAAATGTGCCAATAAACAGAGATCAGGAGAAAGGTTTAAGGCACTCACAGTGGTGGTGTCCACAGTTATGGGCTCATACAGCTTGAACGTGTAACTGTGGGGTCTGGTGAAGAAGACCGCGAAGACGCTGGACTCCTTAGAATTAGAGGTGTACCTACAACCGAGGACAACACATCAGACAACAAGACAATAATTCATTAGTCGAATCGGGTGTGTTGAACACAAACTTGCAGACACTGACTGAAGACATCTATGTCCAGCCACCCTCCACCTCAAACCCACAGGCCCAACTATTCCTCTCATACCCCCTCCACCCCCCACCCCTTACCAGACCGGCACGGTGGCATTCTCGGTCTGGACCCTCCAGGGTTTGGAGGCGTAGATGGCCTCTCCGTTGACCTCCAGCCACCTGCCCACATCCCTCAGCCGTTCCTCAAACACTGTGGGGATCATCCCGTCTGAGGTAGGACCCACATTCAGGAGGTAATTCCCACCCATGGCTACGGTTTTGACTAGGTCCTGGGGAGAACCATAAGGAGCCTCAGAAAGATATTCAGACTGATGCCATGGGAGACACCTTACATCTCAGCTGTGGGCTAAAGCCTTTCCACACGTCTAATCACTGCAGCCAAAACAATGGCAGTTAACCTAGTGGTTCGAGTAGAAGGTTGTTTGAATCCCACAACCAACAAGGGGAAATATCAGTAAACACAGGACATAGAAGTTCTAGTAAGGAAACATTATCATTTGAACCATTACTTTAACTTCCAATCTAAGAAACCTAATTTTTACTTTACAAATCAGTAAATTCCAATTTATACAACATTAGTTTTACTTTCATTCCAGTATAAGTAACAGTACTCTTACACTTCTACTTAAATACAGATGTTCAGTGGTCTATCCTTCACCTGCTAGAGTATACAGACAGTACAACTCACCTGTACGATAGTGTGTGTGTGTGTGTGTATAAATCCACCTGTATGATACTGGGCAGGTCCATGAGTTCAGAGAGCTTGATGTTTTTGCGGTAACCCCATGACTGAGTGTCCACAGACTGGCACTTCTCCCACTTATGATCCGGCAGCTCTCCGGGGGAGTACTTGTCCGCACAGTTATAGTAGCCGCCATGTTTACAGTAACATCCAGCCCCCCACCTGTCATTGGTCACAACCACATCCTAAATGGAAGGGGGATTAGAGACAACCAATCAAAGACAAGCAAGTGACCTGACAAAACTCCTCCTGAACATAGAGTGGCGTGGGCTTTTACTCTAGCCTAGCACTCCAACACCTATTAACCTCATCGTTAAGGTTATTTGTTGAAATGTAAAGTGCGCGCTGGGCTGGAACAAAAACCTGCTACCCCTGACACTCCCTAACAGTGACCATTTTTATGTTCCAGATAGAACCATATTCCCTACATAGTTCACTCCTGAAAACAGGGCCCATATATATTAGTGAACTAGGTTGTTCTGGACTAGTTTAATTTGATTTACAAACTACCAGGGTGCACTTCCACATTCCACCTCCGGGGGCCCCCAGAGGCCCACATGTGTTCTTCCCAGCCTTGATGAGCACACAGCCAGCTATTGGGTGTAATCAGGGAAGCATCCAGGTCACAGGTTGGGAAAGGTTGGCGCTCACCTTGACAGGACTGTCGTTGTACAGCCAGGCCAGGAATTCTGTAGAGTTCCAGTAGGTGTCTGGTGCTTCCCAATCCCCATCGGACCAGATCAACTCCGGCTTGTACCTGGAACACAGGGCTACAGGTGAGGGAACAGGTGTGTTTCTGTTCAAAAACAAGCAGTCCTTCTGCTGTATGTGGCAGTGCAGTTTGGTAAAACCTTTGACCTCACCAGTTTCACATGACAGTCACAAATCTCCAGGATGGGCTCCAATAAAAATGTGTTTTTCAGTAAATCCAAAATAGGCCTACTAAAATATAACAATGTGACCTAAATTACCTCAGGACGAGGTCAGTGAGCTCAGGCAGCAGTTTTTTGAAGACAAAGTCCTGTGTTGTAAAGTTGTTGTTTTTGTCTGCCAGGTAAAGGGGGTTGAACCATTCATACAGGGAGTTGTAGAGTCCATAATGCAATGACCTTGAAACACACACATCAGTTACTAGTGTGAGACAACTGTAAAAAATAAACATGTCTATTACCACTCAGGGATAGTCCCACTGAGCACTGACCTAGGAACAACACAGACATCAGCAGGGTGGACAGGGAATCATTAAGGTCTAACATTAAAATAAAGGGCACTGTCATTGTGCTTCTGCCTGGATCTGCTACTATGGGTTTTTCAGGTTAGGTATTATGAAATGCATTTGACTGATAGAATTACCATTGCTGTCAGCTACAAGCCGTGGCAACTTTTAAACAGTTATATAAATATATTTAGAATAAATATTCAAAGCCTGCTACAGTAGAATTAGCTTTAGCACATTACCACTTGTTCTCTATATATACTGACCTCCAGAATTATTGGCATGCTAGGTGAATATATACACAATTTTCGGGACCATTTTAGCTTTACAGCGCCACTTTTACAACTAGTGGCCAACAATCGCAATCAGCATCTTTAATTTGCCATTTCTACTAAGCTGCCATTAAACTGTTTTAAAACCGTCATAACATGGGTCAATAAGGAATTGTATTCAGAGTTCTTGGATCTATTTAGGCTTTCAATTAGAATGAATAATAATGAATAATGCCTTTTCCACTATGCACAAAAAAAACACTGCTAACTCACCTGTTGCGTACAGCCTCCGCCAGGTCTCCTACCAGGTCTCTGTGTGGTCCGTCGTCTACCGAGTTCCAGTTCCAAGAATAAGAAGACGGCCAGGTGGTGAAGCCCTCGTGATGCTTGGATGTTAGAACCACATACCTGAAACAGAGGGGATGGTTAGAGAGTTAGGAAAGTTATATGTCCGTCAATTCCCATACACAGATTAAGCCTAGTCTAGGACCGAACATCTGAAAATCAGTGTTTTGGGAAACCACCTCTATTTGATTGTAGCATAGCTTTCTGCTAATGTTTGATTCTGGACAATATGGCACCGGTCGTAGAGTAGATTAAATAAAGGCCCGGCTCGAGCTCTCCAATATAACAATTAAATGGGAATGTCCGAAGACTCACGAAGTTGTGCGGACTGATTTAGACCACCCCAGGCTGTGATGCGACACTGCCCCCAACCCCCCGATAAAATTAAACAACTTTTGTATATCTGCAAAATTATTTGAAGTACACAAACTGAATTACTTACTTTGCACCGGAAGCCTCGAATATGTCAGCCCAGTAATCCGGGTCAAAGAACTGAGCGTGGAACTCCGGCGCGAAGTCTGGATATCTGAACCCGGGTGGGTAGTTCTCAGTCATGTAGGCAACACACTTCGGATCCGGTGGGTTTTGGCCTTGCCAATGCCACCAGAACCACTCGCTGCCGAACGCAGGAACGGAGAACACACCCCAGTGTACGAAAATCCCGAACTTGGCTTCATCATACCACGTAGGAAGTGGTCTAGCGTCCAAACTCTTCCAGTTCGCTTGGTAACGTTTCCCGTTTGCTGGTACTGCGATAATTACGGCGGTAAACAGGTACAATAACCACACTGGTTGAGCAAGCATGTTTGCAGAACTGTAGCTTACGTTGTGTGAAACTTAATTTAGGCTACGTAGAATCCTACGGAAGTCAGAGGTATCTCTTCCAATGCAGTCTATGGTGCGTCTACAAGCGGTGACATCTATAATAAAACAAATAGGTTTACATGTACCATTAACTTAATAGAAACGAGCTTTTGCAGTTCAGTTACGTGCAGCAAATATAAATCATATGATTTGAATCACGTGAGTGTGATCACATGTCTTCACAGTTGGGTCAACAAATGATCAAGACTTCCGGGGTGAGCTGAAGTGAGCATCGTGTGATCTTTTGGTAGGGATATAAAAGCGTGAACTAAATTATTAGGAGCAAAACTGGATGGTAGTCAGTTATAATTGTTACCAGCTGACCAGGACATGAAAAGATAGACTAAAATCACTATAGTATATTGAATATAGTTTAAAACATAATTTAATAACAAACACAGTCTATCAACTGTCACATCTTTTCTGTCACGGTGGTACGATCAAATGGCTCAAAACAGACCAGCACATCATGTCTTCAACGGAACACACAGAAATAACGTCAACCACACGCACGAGTCTTTCTTGGTTGAGGAGAAATGAACTCCTATTCTAATCGCTTTGAAACATCTTTTGTGTTGTAAAATTCTTGACCTCACTTCAAATAGACACACATGCCCCACCAAGGAGGGAACAATGCCTTTCTTCAATCATTTTAACCAAATACAATTTATAGAGACAAACCATCATATGCTGTCACAAGAGGTGACTAAGCCAGAAAGCAAGTTTATAGTTTCTTCTAATTCTAAACATGGATCACATGCATTGTATGAATGGTGTGTAAACATTGTTTTATGTGTGATGTTTTTGGCAGACACATCAGAGTGTAGAATTAAATTATTAACAGGCGCTCAGTGTTGATCCAAATGTTTATTGAAATTATATGACAGTCTTGAGTTGAGATATCAGTTGACATTTAAAATAAACAGCGGCAAAATCTCCCCAATTTTAAACTACAGAAAAAACAACATTCAAGGGACATAGTGGTAATTTAGAAAATAATTGAAAATTATTCAGGCGTGATATTTGAGCCACTGCATTCTGCATTATTTTTTTGTAAGAGACATTTACAATATTTTACAGGCTCTATGACAATGACGTTTAAAGATGGTCTGTTGTCAACCAAGAAGGCTCCTACACAGATATGTTTTTATAAAATACGTAAGATTCCCTTAGAATGTCAAGCTCATACTCTAAACGAGAAGTGAATTAGTGTCAGAATGGGTGACTATTAATAAACTGGTTGTAAATACAATAAATAAAACTAAAATCATTGTATTTGGTTTAAAACATTCTCTAAGACCTCAACTGCAATTGTGCATACAGGGTGAGGCCATCAGCATGGTTAGTGGGCCGAAATCCTAAAAGTGTGGAGAGGTATGTCTGTTATGAAGAGATGCTCTGTGTTTTAGACGAAGATCAACTATACCAGTAGTTTTTGACTCTGGACTGTCCCGGTAGCATGGTGAACCAAAGAGAGACATGAACATTGAGCAAATAATGTTTTGTTTTCTCGTCTTGCCAATATAGAGTATTATGTTTTTAATGTAATATAATCAACAGTGTGTTGTCTATAACTGTAATCTGTCATGTGTTTGATGGCAGCAGTTGCATGTCGGACAGCTCATGGGAACCCTAAATAAACTGTATCCTGAATTGTCTGCACCCAGTTGCAATGTCCAACCAAAAACCCGAGAAGAAAGAATTATATTTGGGTTGACATTTAAGAAAATCCCTTTTTGGTTATTATTATAAAAGCTAAACAACTATTATAACCACATTTAGATTAATTTCCCTTATCTTAATAAAGAGGCCATTGTTGAGAGCAGCCGTACAGAATGTCTTCATATTGTTTACAATCAGGCAACAAGGCTCTGTCTACACCACACAAATCAGGAGTTATAAAAAGACACATTTTAACATTGAACAGACATTTTTTTTTCAAACTTAAAACCAGTTTGTGCTTGATTCAGCCGGATCACGCCACTTCCTCCAGCTTCAGTACCCAGGCCTGACCGTGGGAGACTGGCGCGTCTTCAGGCATGAGGATCACCATGCCCGCAGGCTCTGTGGGTACCCACTTCAGAGGAACAGACGGGTCGTCCAGCAGTGTGACCTGTTAACATGGACCGGGATAGAGATAGCCAGTTAGCCTATGGCTTCACTCGGTAGCTCCTTGTCCATGGTCAGATGGGCTCAGACGGGTCTTGGTAATGTATAGTAACTCCAACTATTACCACAGCCCCTCAGATACATGCTTTCACTTTGTAGAAATAGTGTCGACAGTGGACAAATATTGTAAAAGACAATTCATAAGCAACAGTTCTCCAGGTTTGTTACTTCTTAAGCCCGTATGGGATGAAACAAAAATATCTGTGCTCAAACACAGAAGGAAACACTGCAGCCGACTTACAATGGTGTCCTTGGTGGTTTTGGGCACTTCCAGATTCAGCATCAGCTTGCTAGGCCACTCCAGCATGATGGCATACACTGTGTTGTTCTTGGAGGTGTACCTGTGCAAGGACAGAACACATGCTTCATTCAGAGACGCACCTTCCAGTCACTTCCACTGATCTGTTCTTTTCTTCCTGTCTAATCTGCGAATGGTTTAGAATGACATGTTATATTTGAATGTTTTTTTTAAAACTGTAATTTAGCAGATGTTCGTATCCAGAGGTACGTACAGGAGCAGTTAGGGATCACTGTCTTGCTTAAAGACAGAACAACAGTTAATTACTGACAGACAGGCCGAACCTTAACCTCAGAACAACAGTTAATTACTGACAGACAGGCCGAACCTTAACCTCAGAACAACAGTTAATTACTGACAGACAGGCCGAACCTTAACCTCAGAACAACAGTTAATTACTGACAGACAGGCCGAACCTTAACCTCAGAACAACAGTTAATTACTGAC
>JACXGI010010051.1:0-28662 GCA_016801175.1 Esox masquinongy | reverse complement strand
GTTGAATGGTGTTCTGTGTTCTGCAGTGGTGTTGTGTTTGGGAATGAGTTGAATAGTGTTCTGCAGTGGTGTTGTGTTTGGAAATGTGTTGAATTGTGTTCTGTGGTGGTCCTTGAAGTTGTTGTGGGATGTTCCAGAGTGGCCGTACCAAGATGAGGGCAAGGTTCCCAACGATCATCTTCCACATGTCCTTGGCTGAGTCCATCTGACCAATATTAGCCTACAGAGAAAGAGACACACACAATACCATAAGACCACCACAACACAAACATAACAAAGAAACCATAAGGCAACCAAAATACAACCCCAACCAAGAAACCATAAGACCACCACAAGACAAACATAACAAAGAAACCATAAGACAACCAAAATACAACCACAACAAAGAAACCTTAAGACCACCACAACACAAACATAACAAAGAAACCACAAGACAACCAAAATACAACCATAACAAAGAAACCATTAGATCACCACAACACAAACAAAACAAAGAAACCATAAGATCACCACAATACAAACATAAAGAAACCATTAGACCACCACAATACAAACATAACAAAGAAACCATAACACCACCACAATACAAACATATCAAAGAAACCAAAAGACCACCACAACACAAACATAACAAAGAAACCATTAGACCACCAAAATACAACCATAACAAAGAAACCATTAGACCACCACAATACAACCATAACACAGAAACATAAGACCACCACAACAGTACCATATCTGCCTGACCATGGTTTGAATGAAATAATAAAACTGACAATGTGTACAAGTGTGTACGTGCACATGAACATGTGTGTGCTTGAGAATGTGAATGCTTTAGTGTGTGTGCGCGCGTTTTGGCAAAACAATCAGGGGTCAGTTCTCTAGACAAAGGAGCTCTGGAGCTCTGACCCCTAACACCCGGCGGCCGACTCCACTTATCTCATCTCCCTCTCTCTTCACACTAACACACACTCTTTCTCATTCATGGTCTCAAGCATCAAGTGGCCTTCCAACAGAGGCTATGATCCTAATGGCCACTAGGCTCACAGGCATGTCTGTATTTATTGTTTTATCCACCAAATGTCTTTCCCAGTGAGAAGGCAGGCAGGGTTGCCAGATTTTAGTGACAGTATACTGCACAATCACCCGCGGGCTCCACAAAAACCTACCCAAATGTAATTTTTTCTATACAAACCTATCTGTAAATCAACCCGCCCAAGCCCATTTTTGCCTGCACATTGTCATTAAAAATAGCCCCAACTGTCCGGGAAACTTACCCATCTAGCAACACTGAATGTGGGAGAAGGACTGTCTAACTTCAAGCACATTTTCTGATATTTTAATTCTCTTTGCTTTCCTAACATCAATCTCCTTTGAAAATGAGCAAAGGCCAGGACAGAGGGACAAGCGTCACCCAATGTTTTTAGAAGCGTCACCCAAAGTTCTTCAGTTGTGAGATCATGAACAGGTAATTACCACTTGCATTATTCACTAGATGCAATAATAGCAATACTAACTTATTTGTGTGTATATGTAGCTAGCATAGCATTCCACAGCACACAGTGCAACAAGTACCTAACACGTTACCAAAGCTGGCCCAGGCTTTTGTAACCTAACTAGCCTATCATTCCTTAGCCCTCTAAACTTGTTAGGAGTAATATGTATTACGGTGCTCTGTGCTACGTCTTGTCTATTATATAAAATACTAGCCTAGAATCTATCCAGTGGTTTTGTAATATTCCAAAATACAGAGCTTTGTGCTTTGCGCTGTTTTACTTAATACCACTATGGCATGAATAGATGAACTGTGACTGTCCAAAGTGTTTATTTGTTCCTCTTTGGCCAGATGAAAAAGATAAGAAGTATAGAATTGTGTTTTAAAAATGTTTTCTGGGAGGAAAACATTCCCCTACCTACTTTGTCCCACCTGTATATGTTTGACTATTTTGTCCTTGAAACTAGCAAATGTATATTTCATTATAAATAATAACATTAATATTAACACATATTGTAACTGGACAAGGTGTAAACAACTTGTTTTGTTTTAGAACAGCCACAATATGATTTATGAATTTAAAAAACTCTCCTGCTCCTCGTGACCTGTAATAAGATATTTTGTTCTAGAACATTTAGAAAAAACTGTACAGCAGTAGAGAGTTTAATCATTACAAAAATGATCATCTGCGAGATTGTTTTCCTAAGTACACAGTGCTACCACAAAATGTGCAGGAAATTGGTTTGACTTAACCATGAGAGTGTTTTTATGTGTCAGGTAGGGGGTTGAAAGAGGAAGGCTATCTCTCCTTCCTTCCTCTCCTCCACTGATCTTACCGCTGATTAGCCAGCTGTGTCAAAAAACACACTAATGCCTCACCACAACTGAAGAGGCCCTAACTCAGTCACCATGATTGTGGCTCGGTGTCAGAAAGCCGGTCTGTGTGCGCCCAGGAGGGGACAGTGGGGAACAGGCAGCCACAGGATGTTATACATATTGCAAGCTTTCCGTAGGTATTAGTACTAGTATTAATTTGAATTTTCAACAACTAATAAGTTCCAGGAAATACTAAAATGGCTTCCGATAGATTAGAATAAGGACAGGTCACGCTACTACTCATTTTACTCGTTTGGCAACTTACAAGAGCAGTTGGGGTTGAATGCACTTGCTTAAGGGCACTGCAACAGATTTGTTTTGTTTTACCTAGTTGGCTTGTGGATTAGAACCAGACTTTCATTTATCAACCTTTTATTTACAGGCTCATTGTTCTTGACCACTAGGCTGCCACTCAACAGATCCGCAATCCTGCACTGGGGTTTCTCAAACCTCTCCTTGGGGCACTCTTTTCAGTTTTGCAGTAGTCTTTTTATTTTAATGGCTTTCGCCATTTTCTTCATAGCTGTTTATACGTGAATGCAATATAATTTGAGATTTGTTTCACATTTTGGAATGTTACTGTATATTACAACCCCATTTCCAAAAAAGTTGGGATGCTGCGTAAAATGCAAATTAAATAGAATGCTTTTGAAATGTGCTGCTGGCATCAAATTCAAAGTGGACATATATTTTTCAAGAAACAATAAAATGTCTCAGTTTCAGCATTTGATATGTTGTCTTTGTACTATTTTATATTGTACATTTCAAATGTACATCACTGCATTCTGTTTTGATTTACATTTTACACAGCGTCCCAACTTTTTGGAAACAGGGTTGTAACTTTGAACAAAACATATGTGTTTCTCATGATTGCTTTCTTGCTCAAACTCCAAGTAAGCACCTGTTAAACTCCTTTTTCTCACTGCACAAGGATGTGGTTTCAGACCGGCCCAGAAGACCCGTACCGCTAAATAAAAAAGAGCAGATTAAAATACCAATGTGGTGTTTTGTGTTGTACACATTATTAAAACCTGACCTACATGAACACAGAGGAATAGATGATAGGCAGCAGAGACGTGGCACATGAAGTGAAAACATAAGACACACAGCTCAAAAAGCTATGGTGCCAATCTAGATTAAGAACAGTAAAGGTATGCTACCTTGGCTTGCAGACAGCATCACAACACAATAAATGAGTGCGTTATTGTGATCAAGTTAATAAAACAGAGTACACTTTTGGATTGTGGATCATCATTATCCCAAGTAATTCTAGTGTGTCCATATAAGTCTTCCAGCAGACCCAGTTATTCAAAAACGTAATGCACATTGTGCCACCTTTCCGATCTAAGTGGCTATCCTTCTACCTAGAAGTAACTTAACTAAAATTAAAATCTATTACCTGTTAAATAAGATAAACACAACATGTCACGGCCTCACCCTGATTCTGTTCACCTGTGTTGTCTTGTCTCACTCCCATCAGGTGTCTCCCATCCCCTCGTTAGCCCTGCCTCCTTAATCTGTCTAATCTGTCTTCTCTGTTTGTTCCAGTTGCCAGTTCGTCTTGTGTGTTTCCTCCAAGTTGCTCCTGCGTTTCTTGTTATTCTCAGTGTTCCCAGTGCCTGTTCCAGAGTTCCTGTGTGCCGAACCCCAGCCTGTTTAACGACCTGATTCCCTGCTCACAGTCAGTCTGTACCTTTGCCTTTTAGTCCTGTGTACCAAACACCTGCCCACTACCTGATCTTTGCCTGTCGATTCAATTTAATTAAACACCTGAACAGTAGTTCCTGCCTCCTGTGTCATGCATTTGGGCCCACACTGGGCTCTGATACAACCAGACACATTTTATAAATTTGATTTATATATCAGTTAGTTGACTCACGTTACTTTAAAAATGAAAGTCAGTAATCGTCAGACCTCGAAACTGTCCTTTTCTCTGTGGTGTTTCTGTTATTTTGTCCACTCCTGTGACAGGCAGGAAGAGTGACCACTCTGATTGTATTATAAAGAGACAGGCAGGAAGAGTGATCACTCTGATTGTATTAAAATGAGACGGACAGGAAGTGTGAGCACTCTGATTGTACTAAAATAAAATGGACAGGAAGTGTGAGCACTCTGAATGTATTAAAATGACACAGGCAGGAAGAGTGACCAATCTGATTGTATAATAAAGAGACAGGCGGGAAGAGAGAGCTCATCTATAGTGGTAAGCAAACTTCAAGTCGATGGCCATGTTTATAAACACAGGTATTGCAACAGTTAGAGAGAGAAAGAGAATGAGAGAGTGAGAAAGATAGAAAAGCAGATACAGTAAGAGTAAGAGTTCCTAATGACTCAGAGGAATACATAGCTGGGAGAAGACAGTTATTTTAGGTTTCATAAGAAGTTCTGGTGGTGCCAACAATTGTGACACACATTTATGAGAAAATTGTGAGAATATTTTTTTTCTTTGACCATATTTACTTCTATTACATGTAAGATTTCTCTAATATTTCAAACGTAACATCAGCCTGATAAACAACAATTACATTTATGTATTTTTTGCTCATCTTTCCCAAGGGGGACAATAATTGAAACCTTCATAGCATAACCCCATTATGTATGTTGAAGAGTACATTAAGTTGACACTTACCACTATGTGGTAGATAATGTGATAATTCCTGCATGCAGTCTTCCACTAAATATGATTATTCCTACAGTCAATTAGGCTCAGAAATACAAGGATCACAGAGAGTTACAAAAATAACTGTTTGTAGAAATAGGAGAGAGGGAGAGAAAGAGAATTTGCCCCAATTCACCTCAACCCCTACCCTACAAGGACGACCATTTCAGGCAGAGCAAACATAAGAACAAGTAATGTGATGGTGGCGTTTTGCCCCTGGTCCTAGGATTAACTTTTTCTTTTTTATAAGCGCATTAGGAAATTTACAAGTCTTAATCTGCTTATAATGAGTAATTCTATGGAAAGAAACATGGCCTACTGGGGCCAGCCAAGGTCCTCCAAGAAAAATCATAGCTAGATCGAAGGAGAGTAGGCCAACATCACTCAAAACAAAATACATACACAGTTCATCTGATTGTTATAATGGAAGCCCAACACTCAGTTTACCTACATGACAGGAAAGAAATGAAAAAAAACCAACAGAAAGAATGTGTTGGTCTTGTGAGGGGGTAGCGAGTGTGTAATGGAGAGGCAAAAATGAAAATAACAAAACAACACTGACACGGGGATTCACGTTTCTCATCTTTATAAAAAAAATAGCAGCACCACACGGCAGGGATTTTCCTGCATATAAAACTCAAAAAATCTCGCACTGCCTTTCTGTGTCAGCATGGTAAAACATAATTTTGCACTCATACGCTAAATAGCATGCCAGCGATATACAGCAGAGAATGTGACCATAGGTAAAAAAAAATTTCATATTGACAGCGTTGCGAGGTGGGCAGGTTTCCCCCACAATTCGTCTGTTTTTAATGGGCTTGGGCAAGTCGATTTACAGATAGAGATGTAGGCTATAGAAGATAAGCGTTTGTGCAGATTTCACGTTTTACTGTCAATGATCTGGCAACCTTGCATACAGGACCTTACCGGTCCTGACGTCCCGGAGATGAGTAACGTCTGAAAAACAGGTGGATCCTAGTTTTCTTTTACACCCAAGCATGTCAAAATATTTAAATAAAACTTAACGCCTGAACTACATACAATCCACATAACATTTGTTAACGTTTCAGATGACATCTAGTAGAATCACAGATTTTTTTCAATAGAGTTTGCGAGACAGACAAAGATAACTGGTGAAAAGACAATTAGATTAGGGTATGTAGGCTACTGTCCCCAACAAAATTTTATATGCAATATATATTGTGTACAAATATACAACCAACATATTTAAGTCACTAACAATATAAACATATGAACGTGAAGACGCTGATTGATCGCAAGCAGCATAGCCAAGTAGCCTACAGCTGAAGGAAGTCGAGAGGGTGATAAATTATGTGGCATCAAGGCAAGGATGGAGGACAAAACAACGCAACAAGGCTGTAATATATAGGCCTACAGCTCTGATGCGTTTTTAATGCAAGTGAAATTAACAAGAACATAGTATAACAACGGAAATAGACAACAATAATATTGACTGTGATTAATTATAAAGCTTGATGAGTGATTTTTTATGTGGTTCCTAGATCTTCTAATAAACATAGTTTTGATGCACAATGGCAAATTGTTTTCGGGTGGCTCAGACATAATGAAGAGGTAATGATATGCTCTGTATGCTAGAAGCATTGTGGAGCCAATGTGTTTGGGGCTTAGGAAAATAGCCAATCAGAAACTATATATAACTGGATGCACTTAAATACAATAAAATGTCTACTAGTAGTGGACAGGCAATGAAGAACAAAAAAACACACAAGGGTAAAATCCTACATGTAAAAAAAAAAAGATCAAATATGTAACATGTTTATATGTAAAGAAAATATTTATTGCTTGTTTTTTGGTTGCTATTGTATTAGGGTGGACACTGTAGTGTGCATTTGCTGCTCAAGTGGACATGGACAACAGGGCAGATCACCATAATAGTTTTCTTTTTCAAGTGGACAGATATTATATAAAGAATATCACAGAGGGGTGTCCAGTAGAGCGCGGGGTAGGGGGGGTTGGGGTACCACCTTTGACTAATTTTAGGCCAGGAAAAACCCTGCACGGTCTCAAAAAACATTGACACAATAACCTGTGAGATGCGGGTGAAAATTAGCAACCTAAATAGACATCATAATGACTAACTCAAAACAGGTGTGAGGGTGCGTTGGGTGCTCTGCTGCCATCTGCTCCAGCCGGCGGTTAGTTCACCGGCGAGGTGGAGCGCCGGACAAGGAGAGAGCACGCAGCGCCACGCGGAGCAGCCGTTATAGGTCTGTGTGCTTAAAGGAGCCATTTCTAAGATTTCCACCAAATAAATGCAGAAAAATGATACAATATAAAGGGTAAAAATGGGAATTCCGAACCACACGTTGTGTATCGTTAGCTAAGATAGCTAACTGCTATCTAGTTAGTTCCTAAAATGAAAACATAGGAAACTGTCTGTCCTGCACCAGTACCTTAAGAATCAAAAGAAAAGGTGTTTGTTTGCTCAGTTATCATTATACCATAAGCAGGAATGGCTTTAAGAACAGTAACTCCAAAACCAAATGTTGTAACTTGGTAGTTGTTATATAGTTAGCTGCTAAGGCTATTTTGAGCCTTCAAGCTGGTTTTAATGTTAGATACTTCCTCTTTAACATCAAATTGTACAGTAATACATAATATTAGCAAGCCAACAACTGTTAGCGAGCTAGTTTCAACAATGTTACCAAACACTACAAAGCTTTCACTTAGCAGAGTCATCCATGCACTACCACTACAACGGGACAATATTGTTATATTCATCATGTTGTTTTTTATAAAGCATTGCTAACTAATTTCAACACTAAACGTTTGGAGATACTGCATTGCTACAAGAGTCTTCAGGCACCATAGCAATAAGACAGGAGGCAGTTGGCTTTGTGAATACTCATAACAAAGTTAGCAAGCATTTAATAACCAACGGTACATAGCTAGATTTATATAGTGTATAATTTTACTTTGTTTACACTGCATTATTTAGTACCATCCCTGTTGGGTCACAATGTATTGTGACAGGCTGTTTCTGGTACTTTCAAACTAAGTAATACTGTCAAACAACAATCCCACAATTTCCATCTGAAAGAGTAAAAAAACACAGGTTGTAATATAAAACACCATTGACTGAAGTCTGGAGATGAAAGGCACACAACAATTGGCTATTAGGTTGGTTAGTTTTGTTGTTGAGTGTAGGTGTAAGATGTCAGAATGTCTGTGAGAACACAATCAGACACAATCAGACATTGTAAGGTCTGGCGAGGAGACAGGTCAACAGTCCAGTGTCCAGACTGATAGTAGAAAACCACACCAGACTCAAACACATTCAGAAACACCTAGGGCAGGTTAAGTTGCAAGGGTAGGAACAGGGAAGTTAGAGGAATGTTGGCTTTAGGTCAGGTCAAAACCCGAAAGAAATAACATTTAGCAATGCTGACATCTGACTTTGGTCTTTTGACAAATCACTTTGGAGATTTGAAGTGGGCAAAAGATAAAGAGAACAAAAAATTTTCTAAAGGAAAAATACCCTTTACCGTCTAATTACTACTGTTCACCATCTTGTTTGCAGTGGGCGGCACTGGAAGTGTCAGGGGTCTTGTGGTTAAAGTGCCTTTCCTAAGATTGGAAGTATGGGAGTGTGATCCTCCAACCCCACCAAAGACTGTTAACAGGGGCCTAATGCATCTTTGCTTCCCTACTGTTTTCTATAAGGAGGTCTACTTCTACATCAATCTGCCTCATTCCACAGAAACAGGAGATATGCTCCGTCTCCTGTGAGTTGTTTGAGTGTGCGTGCATACAAACTGACAACAAACACAAATCACACACTCACCGCTGTGGACAGTCTGGAGGCCAGTGTCATCTCCAGGTTGCCTTTTAACCCCAGCAGTGCTGGGACCAGGATGAAGACCTCCGTCACCTCCGTAAACACCGTCCAGTGCTGCAACACCACCACACAGATACACGATGACACAACATCAACATAACATTACTAACTTCTGTTAACATGTTCCTGAAGGCTTTAAACATTTACACTCAAACTAAAATAAACTTTACTGTATCATTACAATTCAGTTAGCATGATTGCAGGAGGCACCTATCACTAAGTAATTATAAAATTTCACTGTGGACAGGAGCAAAGTCATTGTGACCTCAGCATTCAACTATTTACCACCCTCTTTCTGATATTTCTCAGGCAGCTGAGGTGCTGTAGAATCAAATGGAAACCCACAACTCTGTGGTACTGGAGCTAATGACTGGCTTCCACTCTGGCTGTTTTCCAGCTCTTGAGATGGTCTCATTAAGTCCCTGAACTGATGACGGGGTAAAGGGCCTCTCTGATGTTTCTCCCTCAGCCCAATGTCTGCAGTAGCAGGAGCAGCAGAATGGAACAAATGCTAAACTGAGCTAGGTTATGAAGACTTTGTGGTACATGGCTGAGAAACAGTTGAGTTTGAATTTCTACGCCTGGGTCAGGGGTACAGCCTTGGGGTTAGAGCTGGGACATAAGGCTGTGTGGATGTCACGACTTGGAGATACAGCTGGGGGATGAGGTTAGGCATGGGGATAATTCTGGGGGATGAGTTTAGGCATGAGGGATACAGCTGGGGGATGAGGTTAGGCATGGGGGATACAGCTGAGAGATGAGGTTAGGCATGGGGGATACAGCTGAGGGATGAGGTTAGGCATGGGGGATACAGCTGAGGGATGAGGTTTGGCATGGGGGATACAGCTGAGGGATGAGGTTAGGCATGGGGGATACAGCTGAGGGATGAGGTTAGGCATGGGGGATACAGCTGGGGGATGAACGCTCAGCAATGAGGTTAGGGCGTGGGGAAGGAGTATTAGAGGATGAGGTTTAGGCCAGGGAAATGTTGGTATTGCAGACGAACGCTGGGGGATGAGGTTGGGGATGAAGCTGGTCCTGGAGCATAGGCTGGGGACATTGATCCATTAACAGAGAAAGTGCTTATCCTGGCCAGTCCCTCTGGCCCCTTGCACTAAATCAATAGCCCACAGCTAAATCAATACTCCTGCCAGAGGCAGTAACAGCTAGATATCATTATCCTGCACACAGATTCCTCCACTACAGCATGCAATACAGCATTGCTTCATCAGCAGTCTAGGTGGAGGTAATACTGTAGGTTAACATTGCTCTTCTCTGTCTGTAAGCAACCAGGGCTCTTTAAAGCACATGACTTTGCACGGACGCCAGCAGCCCACCCCTACCCCCACCCCACCTCCTGGCCTCCTGCCACCCCAGCTCTGGATCTCCTAGTGCCTCTACCTCCTGGCCCTCTGCCCCGTCGATCTGGTTCTCCTAGTGCCTCTACCTCCCGGCCCTCTGCCCCGTGGATCTGGTTCCCCTAGGGCCTCAACCACACACACCACACATGTCACGTCTCACCCCAAGCCACTTCTCTTTCTAGCCTCTCCCTGTCCCCCAATTTCTGTATCACCGCCTTCGCCACATTTCTCTCTGCCCCTTCCATGAATGTCCACCTCTTCCCTCCCTCCCTTTCCCCACTGTCCTTCTCCTCTTCTCTCCTGCTGTGATATATGTTGTTGTCCCCAACGGAACAGTGGATCCCAGCCAACAACACCCTAAACCCTCAACGAGCAGCCACAGTTCAGTGAACTCAGAAGACGGCAGCCACTGTCATGGTGTAACAGATACAGATAGACTATGGTATGTGGACAGAGGGAGTCAGGTTGCAGAGTTGGGTGCCGCAGTTCTGCTGGTCAACCACTGCTCGGGTGAAAAGCCCATGTATTCTTTACATCATTTCCTGGACTTAATTAATTCCCTCTAACATATTACTAGTGCACATTGTAATACATCCTCTTGTATTATCTCTTTTTGTTTAATTGATTATTTATTTTTTATGGCTATTTAGAAGTTATTCTTCTGCATTGTTTCCGTAACATAATTACTGTATATAATATAGCTAATTCAATATATCTAACGTTCATTATGTTGACCTGATTATATAGACATATATCGTTTCTAATTCACTGCAAGTGACATGATTGCTCACTATGTACCCCCCCCCCCACATCCCAACAATATATTCATTCTTCTCCTATTTTTAATCTTTCTTGTTTAGTTATCAGTGGAAGTGGAGTTGATAGTGTGGTGCATGGGCACCTTCCCTACGAAAACTTGTTTCCAGTGTTATCAGTGCCCAATAAACTGATGAGTTCCAGGTGAAGGTCCTGGTCTTCGAGTCATCAATAATATGAAACCACTAGACAACGCAGAGACAGACTGTTCGGATCAGCAGATCACCCCTTGACTGATCACCGGGAGCCGCGCTACTCTCCGCCATCTCATCCTATCGCTCCCCTCTTCTCACTGATGCAGCGCCAAGTGTGCCAAGAGATCATATTAAAAGACGCCAATGTATTTGCTAAGCGCATAATTAACGTCAATGTGTGGTAATTGTGCAACTTCAAAATAAGACACCCTCTTATGAAAAATATTTATGTAATGTTTTGTTTGTTCTGAATAGTTTATTTTTTCACGTGTAAGTGTATTGAATGGTAACATTGTATTGTGATTTATTTTTTTATTTCTAACGCACTGTAATTTAATTTGAGGAAACACATATAATTTTGTTTCTCATTTTAAATGTGCTGGGTCCAGAGCTTTAATATACATGCTGTTTAAGCACTGCAGCACGGGGTTTTTTTTTATTGTGTGGTTTCTCCAAATTACAGTACAGACATACTGAATACTTTTTCCTTTTTGATCCACTGTCAAGAACCAAGGATGGTGATGATAGAGTCTGCCGTTGTGATATTACCAGTATGAAGCCTTCTAAGCCTAATGTTGCATTTAGTTTGGCTGGAGGTCTACTATTCGCACCTATTAGTTTTGGGAGGGGTAGGCAAGTAGATCACGTAGAGGTGAGCAATGGTAATACAGTTGGCCAACCTGCGTTGGGTTTTCCCAGTTAACCGGCTGCTAGTTCCACCCCCATTACACATGTAGTTCACTCAGTGGTATTATCACAGACCTAACAAAACAGATCAGTGAGCCCATCGCCGCTGGTCTCCACACTGTGCACCATCCCAGTGTTAGTCTGTCCCAGCCTCCAAGTCAGTGTTCCCCTGGAGGTGTGGATTAATCTAAGATGAATGTGGTCTGACACAAAGCCACCATTCTTTGGAGGTGACCAAACTGATAAGTTCTCAGTCTGTGAGTGGCAAAAAAAAATGATGAGTTACATGTGCAGGGTAAATCACGCTGAGGATGAGATGGCTGAATTCATCATGTGCAGGCTTGACTGGTAAAACCAGAGATGCAGTGAAACTTTGTCTTCGCAGTGTTACATGCACGTCTACCTCACTGCTGCTATCCCTGCATTTCAGTTGCACAGACTAACTTACACCTCCATCTTGCTCAATTACACAGTCGGAATTGCCATTTTTACTTACATTTGCCTCATCGAACAACTATTCATTTCCACTTGCACATACATATACCTAATACTTTACATTTTCTGCCCTCCCCTACTTGCCTTCATTGCTCATTTAGAAATGCCATTTTGCACTGTATTTGCCTTCATTGCACATCTATACAGAGTTGGGGAGTAACGGATTACAAGTAAAAACAGTAACTGTAATCCGTTACTTTACCAACAAAAATATTCAAATCGGATTACAGATACTTTTGGAAAAAAAAAAGATTATTTTTGGATTACTTCAATTGAAAAAGAATAGGTGCGCTAAACAATTATGACACGTTGTATGTTTGAGTTTATTATTTAATGTTATAAAAACATCGTTATTTGAACCAAAATATGAATTCCGCGCCTCAGTTGTGTGAGTGATCATCATGCGCGCAAAGGTGGACGCGCATAACCAGTTTACTGACGGAGGAATCGCTTAAATACTGACGGAGGAATCGTTTAAATTTCTCCGGTTTTGGTTGGTTGGATGGCCTGTAAAAACAGAATATATCTTCAATAATATTAGCCGAGTCATATAAAATGTTATTTAGTTATCTACTCGACGCATGATTCTCAGAACAATGATAGGCAACAGGCCTACCTGGTGTTATATCTGTTTCAAGTTTCAAGGTTTATTTGTCAAATGTACAGAACAACCCAGCCAGGACGAATTACACCGAATAACTTTTACATGAATTGTTTAATGGATTAGGCAACTATTTGTTAGATAGCTGTAACAAGGCGCTGCCTTCAAGATAAAACATTATATGGAATTTACCACGACATTTGAGGAGAAAAGGTGTGTTGGGAAGCACACTGCCAAAGGATGATTACTTGCATTTGACGCGGCCACATGAACTCCGTCCATACAGGTAGGCCATGTGATTCTGCTTGATATGCGTCTCTGAAAATTGTGTTCATTGGTTATCATTGGCTGATGACGTAATTTACTTTAAGATAAGAGTGCAGGTTTATAATCACAGTTTATTTCTTTTTGCGTTTTTAAAATCCATCACTGGTGGCTGTAAACGTTCGCGCGGGTTCGCGCGGGTAAATCTTATTTCTATGCGGGTGTTCACGATTGCAAACGCACATTTGCGTGCCGGGGGTTACTGCAACATTTTGACAATGTTGGTTGTGGAGCAAATCATCAGACTACTGCAGATTTAGTTTATGCGCGAAAAGCTACGGATATCTTAATTTTTATATACAACAATGTCAATACCCTTTTCGAGTAATTGCCATTTATTTTTCAACAATGTTTTGAAGCAATTAATGAATAAAACATGAAACATGAATAAAACACAAATAACAGAACAGGCTTAAGCATCATTAGATTTTGGGTTATGTTCAGATAAAAAGTAAGATTCTGGAAGATCGAGGTTTATTGGATTAATTGGAATGACTGAATATCTGACAGACCTTTAGCTTGTAATGTAGAGATGTAGCCCAATCATATTGAAGTAAAAAGCAATGGTTTAGAAACCCATTTCTAAAGGCACTGTAGACTACACAACCCATAAGGTAAAATGCGAATTCTGTTTTTTGCCAGCTATGTATACTCTAACATTGATTGATCCCGCAAAAGGTGTTCAGTTGGTTATAGGCTATTCATATTTGTTTTCCAATGCCCCTTAATATGAAAGTAATCTAAAAGTAATTCAAAAGTAATCAGATTACGTTACTGAGTTTGAGTAAAAAGTTACGTTACTGATTACAAATGTGGACAGGTAACTTGTAACTGTAACGGATTATATTTAAAAAGTAACCTACCCAACCCTGTCTATACACTCCACTTGTAACATACACTTTACTTAATACTTGTAAATGTCCTGCCCTCTTCTATTTGCACTTCTGGTTAGGTGCTAACTGCGTTGTACTGTTCTCGTACTGTTCAGTGACAATAAAGTTGAATCTAATTTAACCCAGAGCAAATATCCAGGGAAAGCTGACATCAGTATTTGACATATAAAAGTGTGATTTTAGTAAACAACCACTAAGTGGTTCAGTAGGACATACCACTGAAATGATGCTGTAAACATTGCTAATCTCCTCATTGCGCCCAGCAAATGTAGCCTTCATGTAGTTAATTATTTGTTGAAGCTAAAATAAATGTATAATGCTTGTATGGACGTCAACCCCAATATACTTTTATGTCACTGTAAACAATCCACTGCTTTGCAGCTAGAAAAGCATTTACTACAACCACAATCTTACGGATGCTAGCTATGCTATCTATCAACCATATTGGAGCATTCCGTGTGTAGGCTATGTATTGTACAGTATGCCAAGAAATGTGTAAGGGACCTGCTAGAATCAATTTTAAGTTGTACAAGTTGCCATTTAGCAATCCAGAGTTGTGGCTTATCATGATGTGGAAGTATCAATGTATATTTGTGAATTGTGACAATGCTGGAAGTTAATAAAGCTAAATTTAGGTTGGGGCAGAAGTAAACAACCGCTTATTGTGGATTATGACACCATGGCCCTTCAGACACAACTCAAGGTACGGGGAATTATGGCCAAATCCGATTTTTGGTAGAATGATCCCTTTAAAGGAGAATTTCACTTTTTTCATCTTGAAATTCGTTACTTTGCCACTCTGAAAGTAGTCTATAGGCCAAGATAATGGAGGGTTCAGTTTTCTTTAAACAGTCGTTGTCTAATTTTTGACACCTAGTTAAAAATGTAGGACAGTAATCATAGTGTCTGCATGTTTATTCTGTAATGGTCAAATTCCCATAAACCAAATACAAGTCTGCCATAGAAACTTAGCTGGGCCATCTAAATGTTGTTTTCGGCCTGTACAACAAGAAAAATAACTTTTTGCATTAAATTAAATTGCATTAAAGCCCACCTTTACACATTAAAACAGTACCCCATCAGAAATTAGGCGAACATTTTCGATAGAATATCTTCCAGCAGTAGGCTACGTGTGGCCTCAAATCCGTAACCATTATTAACACCAACCTTCAATGAAAGTTATATAAAAATTTTAAGAGAAAACTAACCGTCCAATAACATTGCCGCAGAAGTGAACTTGCTAACTATAGCAACAGGATTTGAGTAATCTCATTTGTTTTGTGTGCTTTTTTGTAACAGCAATGGAGCTAGCTAACTTGAGTACACATTTCTAGCTTCAGAAACAAATGCTAACGTAAACAGGAGCCAGCTTGCTAACCTAGCTACTTTGATTTATGATTATACATTGGCAACATCACATTGTGAGTAGCACATTTTAAGTCATGTGTTTAATGCATGACTACCAACATTATCATCTGCCAACTGAATTTAGAAAGACAAATGGCCAATCTAGCTGAAAACAGGAGAAATGCGCGAGTAGCCTTCATCACGGACCTGAGAAATACAGTCTTGCATGCCCAAAATTGTTTGCCGAGTATGGTCTGCTTGTGCGACATGATCATTATGTCCGAGTGTGTTTGTATGGTACTGTATGGCCTTTCTATAGCAGACTAAGGCTATTACAGTTCTGTCATGAACCATCAGCATAATGAGGATTACATGTTCTATGTGGCATATAACATCACAGAGTGGTAGGTGGTACGTTAATGTTAGTAGATAACCACAATCTCGCAAACTGAAAACGTTAGCATCCATGTTATTATGATAATATTATAAATTACAAAACTAATGGTTAAACTATGTTCCTAAAGTATAACTAAGGGTACAATGTACAGGGTACCACTGCAATAACAACTGTTTGTTCAGAAACCTTGTTTTCCAGAGGGTGTACGCCTGTCAAAGATTTAAACAATGTGACGTATTAGTAGGCTACCCAGCAGGGTAGCAGTACGGGAGAGTTAGATGTATAGAAAATTAAAATGTATGAAATATGGGGCAGGGTTGCCAGATTTCATTGACAGTATACAGCCCATCAACCACGGACACCACAAAAAAACAGACACCCTAACACAATTGTTTCTATACAACCCTACCTGTAAATTGACCCGGCCGAGCCCATTTTTACCTTCACGCTTGCATTAAAAATTGCACAGTTGGGTGGGAAACCTGAATGGGGGGAGTGTTTCACAAACCAACAAAAAATAGAAACATACCATAAGCGTAACACTCAACATTTAACACTAACGCTTAGCTCAGCTACAATACCACAAACCATAACTAATATTGATTCATCATGTAAAACCAGACCTCCCTCTCATTGAATATTTATCAAATGTTCCATCCTGGAGAGGGGCAGGGACATCATACAATATGTGGACAGTGTTGCATTGCACTCTGCCTTGGCTTGGTCTCAATAAACTCCATTAGCTTCCTTTCTTTGTGTCCATTCCTCTATGATCTTGCAGGAAATTTAATTTTAAAGCAATCAGCAATGAAGAGATGAGGCAAGCCATTGTTACTATTCATAATATTGTTTTTGATAAAAGCTTTCAAGATCATCTGTGAATGAAAATGTTGCTAGCACCATATGATCTTTGTTTTCTTTTTCTAAAAAGAGAGAGAAGACAGCTGGAAGCCAGTATGATTCAGCAGTCCATGAGAATAAACCAGATCCACATGGGACCAAGTCCATGCTTTGGTTTTTACTGGTGCACACTTGCTCCAGTAAAAACCCAGCAACTGGATGTGGTTGGCCCAAAATGGCCTCCCGTGGGCGGAGATGGTTGGCTGGTGTCAAGCCTTTGTGTTGATAGTGATTTCCTGTTGACTTTTTCCTGTATTTTTAGATTGTTTGTCTGTTTTTGAGTCGCTATGGCTGAACCCACGTCTCAGCCTGCTGTTTTATTTTGGTCATCTGCATGCCATGTGACGCCACAGAGTCGAACAGGCAGAAAAGATGAATGAAAGACGGACAAACAGTAGAAATTATACAAAGCAAGAGAGATTTGTCCATGATCTAATCTTTAAATATCAAAGGCTGAGGGGTACACTTCCTCTCTACAGGAAGTATTGCCATCTTTCCAGACAAAAATAAAAACAACTATTGCACCTGCCTCACATTCCTACGAATTTAAATACATAAATCAGGACCAACGAAGGACACATCTGTGTCCTCTCACTGACTTACTGCAAGTATCAATTTCAGAGGGTATGAACATTTCAGAGGACCACTGAAGCAACAAGCCATTTCAGCCTTGCTTCTGTGGTTTGAGAAAGACAGTATTGGGACACTGTCCAGCAATGTCTGCTAGAGTCCCTTTCTTCTCTATACTGTCCAGTGTTGTCCTGGGTGACTGAAGGAATGGGGCCAGAGACAGGGTGTGTGTGTGTGTGTGTGTATAGGGGGGGGGCTAAGTGAAGTAGGTGGATCACAATTCACACAGAGATTATACAGAACACAGTGGAGAACGTGTTCATGCATCACCTTGGGAAACAATTCCCATACTCCAAGGTCTTACAGGAGCAGTAAAGGAGCATAGCACACACACACACACACACAGAAGGATATTGAAAAAGGGTGTGTGTGTGTGTGTGTGTGTGTGTGTGTGTGTGTGTGTGTGTGTGTGTGTGTGTGTGTGTGTGTGTGTGTGTGTGTGTGTGTGTGTGTGTGTGTGTGTGTGTGTGTGTGTGTGTGTGTGTGAGAGAGAGAGAGAGAGCAGGGCAGAAGGAAATACGAGGTAGCAGGTAAATTAACCTATTAGACAGGCATCTAGAATTATTAGTGAAAACATGACTTTCTACATTATGTACTAAAGAGATTAATTGAATATGATCAAAACAGTGTAAATGCAATGGCAACACCACTAACATATCCCTGTGTTATCACAGCTTTTGGTCTTGGTTCTCTTACACAGTGAAAATGATTAAGTATTGAGCAGTGTGGTTCAGGGAACTACAGATGAATCAGCATGATATGTACCAATTAGAAAATGGAGAGGCAGACATACTGGGAGAGAGAGCGTGTTCTAGTTACAGAGTAGGATGTGGGTAACCGCATAAAAAATGCTTAACACAGTGAAGCACTAATCTGTCCTCAGAGTATAACAGTTATAACACCAAAATCCCTCCACCTATCAGCCGTTTGAAAAGACAAAATGGTTTCTTCCTCTTCAACGTCTTTCTCTTGCTCTGTCTCTCACTCTCTGCCCCCCCTCTATACTTTGCCCTCTTCTTCTCTGTCTACCTCCCTCCCTCCTTTCCCTTTCTCTCTCTCTCTCTCTCTCTCTCTCACTCTGTTCAGAGTTCCTGGGGTACACCATGTTGGCATCGGAATGGGAAGTCAGTGCCAGCGCTTGGTCTCCCAGCAACCAGACACCTCCAGCTTTATCTGTAGCAGAGGCTGACCTTAAAGAAATATATGACCTGTCAGCCACCCTCATCCAGGACAGTATTTTTACACAGCCAGTGCAGTAACACACAAGGTGACACGCATGTAGTGGCAGAGCCACAGACCAAGCAAACATTAACACACAGACACACATTCATGAACTAGCATGCAGTTACGGTTTGCATGCATGCACGACACCTGCACATGCATGTACACACAACCTAACAGCCTACACACATATGTCATATATTATATACCAACACAAACATCCATTGATATATTATAAAAATAGTTAAAACTAGGCAAGTCAACAGGAAAGTGGGAAAGAGTGTAATTATAAGTTAGTAAAATTGTTATTCCTGTGGCTCAATTCAGCTGTGCTCTTGCTATTTGTGTCCTTTGGATTCTGGTCAGCTACAATGGCTGAAATAAACACCATACTATAAAGCTGGAAACACACACTATTGCCTGACCTGTTCTATAATATGGTGTGTTGTTGTTTCCACCCTGGAAATGTGGATGGGACTATGGATTGGTCTGCATGCGTACGTACATCACATGATATCTAGGACACCAATGGCATTATATAGACTAAACTTGGGTGAATGATGCTTTTTGTCATACAAATTGTATTTACTCAATTATACTGACATCTTTTCTAAAGATGATTTAATTACTATGGTCTGCTTTATACTTTTGTACAATGTTATGAAGGATAATTTATTATGCATTTTAAATGTAAATACCAGGCATGTGGTCAATTGTCATTGGACAATTGCCTGTTCGGGTAGGTTCAGGAGTTTACTAGGCTAACTCATTGAGAGAGTTGGGAGCAGTGAGGGGAGACAGGCTGCTACACCCCTACCTGATCTGAGGATAGACAGGTTAGCCTGATGAGAGGCTTCTCTTTGTATGCTGATGAGCTGATGTCAGTTTGTGCAGACACACGCACACACACATACACTAGTTCAAAAGTATGGGGTCACTTAGAATTAGATTGTCCTTAATTTTGAAAGAAAAGCACATTTTTGGTCCATGAAAATAACAACAAATTGATCAGAAGTACAGTGTAGACATTGTTAATGTTGTAAATGACTATTGTAGCTGGAAAGGGCTGATTTTAATGCAATATCTACATAGGCGTTTAGAGGCCCATTATCAGCAACCATCAGTCCTAATCCAAGTATATATATTTTAAAAGGCTAATTCATCATTACAAAACCATTTTGCAATTATGTTAGCACAGCTGAAAACTGTTGTGCTGATTAAAGAAGCAATAAACCTGACCTTCTTTAGACTGGTTGAGTATCTTCAGCATCAGCAATTATGGGTTCGATTACAGGCTCAAAATGGCCAGAAACAAAGAACTTTCTTCTTATTACAGGCTATTCCATTTGAGAAATTGCCAAGAAACTGAAGATCTTGTACAATGCTGGGTCCTACTCATTTCACAGAACAGCGCAAACTGGCTCTAACCAGAATAGAAAGAGGAGTGGGAGGCCCCGGTGCCCAACTGAGCAAGAGGACAAATACATTAGAGTGTCTAGTTTGAGAAACATACGCCTCACAGGTCCTCAATTGGCAACTTTATTAAATAGTACCTGCAAAACACCAGTCTCAACATCAACAGTGAAGAGGCGACTCCGGTATGATTCTAGGCCGAATTACAAAGAAAAAGCCATATCTCAGAAGGGCCAATAAAAAAGATTAAGATGAGCAAAAGAACGCAGACATTGGACAGAGGAAGATTGGAAAAAGTGTTATGGACAGATAAATGTATGTTTTGGTAAAAGGGATCTAGAGGGAGGAAGGCTATCTCTCCATTTTGCCATACCCTGTGGACGACACTTAATTGGAGCCAATTTCCTCCTACAACAGGACAATGACCCAAAGCACAGCTCTAAACTATGCAAGAACTATTTAGGGAAGAAGCAGTCAGCTGGTATTCTGTCTATAATAGAGTGGCCAGCACAGTCACTGGATCTCAACCCTATTGAGCTGTTGTGGGAGCAGCTTGACCGTTTGGTGTGTAATAAGTGCCCATCAAGCCAATCCAACTTGTGGGAGATGCTTCAGGAAGCATGGGGTGAAATCTCTTCAGATTACCTCAACAAATTGACAACTAGAATGCCAACTGTCTGCAAGACTGTAATTTCTGCAAATGGAGGATTATTTGACGAAAGCAAAGTTTGAAGGACACAATTATTATTTAAATTAAAACTTGTCAATGACTATATTTCCAATTCATTTTGCTATGTTTCCTAATTCATGGAAAACAAGGATATTTCTATGTGACCCCAAACTTTTGAATGGTAGTGTAGATACTAAAGATACCAACACATGTATAATAATTATAAATTAAAAATCACACATTTGCCCCTTCACCTGCCAGGCTTCTGCTGCATGTTTGCCTTTATGACTGCTAAAAGGTCCCTATTTTACATAATATACTGAGCACTATTCACAAATATGTCCGATAAAGATGTCAGATAAAGCAACATAATAATTTGTATTAAACTGGCCCATATCCCTCAACCTCCACTCCCCCTCCCAAGAACGGAGCTTGTACCGACATGTGCCAGAGGGGTAAAGGGGCTAGGGGTGTGTTATGTACCGTAAATACCACCATGGTCTCTTATGACCACCTCAGATCTGAGCAATCACATTGGCTGGCAGGACAGTGTGTAGACCAGATACAACTGGTTACTAGTCGCAAAACCGTCACCTACTGAAAGTGACCTGGTAACTGCATCTTTGGAAGTTATATGTAACAATAAAACATAAATTATAAAACGCTGTCTATTAATGTTTAACACTATAATTTGTAAACAAGCATGACAGAGGTACTTTATGTTCATCGTTTATTGTTGGTCATTAGATATCAGTTTTGTCAATGAGTTAAAAGCATGTGAATGCATTCAATTTGTATCACGACGACTCAAGTGGTAATTATCTATATCCATTTGGTTACGAACACAACTTTAAAATCACTCTCTACTCACCTGAACGATGTCCAGAACCATACCCGCCGCCACCGTCCCGAACCCGGCCAGCAGGAACGGCAAGACCACCTGGAGGCCGATTGAGAAAGAAGTCTCATTCAACGGCGCTGGTGGCTCAGGGCTCTGGTCAGTACTTATGTCGTCGCTCTCGTTGCTCTGGCTGGCGTTCTCCAGGAGAGCGTCTTCCTCACGCTGTCCCTTTGCATTCGCTCGGCAGTCTATCACCACTATATCCCGTTCCTCACCTCCCGGTTCACCAGACCTTTCCGTGAACGATGTAACCTCCGTGACCTCGTATTCGCCCCTCTCCTCCAGTCTCATCTCTTCGGGGTCGTCAGTGAGGATAGCCGGGTGCACGGAGCCGTTGGATTGGAGGTACGCCGGTGGAACCACCTCTTTCTTCATCTCTATCGCTCCGGATGACATGTCGGTGTCCGACGGTTTGTCTTGCTCTTTCGACCAAAGTACCATGCGGAAGCTTTTGGGGACAATATACCTTGTGAGAAATATAGGCTATAAGGCAAAAAAGGTCAGGGACGTTTAAGTTTAATTCCCCTGATCGGATTTTAATAATAATTTATCCCATTAAAGAATGCTGGTGATTGGCAGTCAGGTCTGGTCACGAACGTGAGATTATGTAGTGATAAAAAAACGATTTGAGGGGGCAACTAGACTACACGTGCGTCCGCGAAGGCAGGTGTGGGTCGCCGCTCTCCCCCAGGCGCACGTAAGACCTTGCCGGTGCTTCGGGAGAAGCTCGAGTATGTTCTCCATTCACTGTATGCGCACGGTACACTGCCGTATAGAAGAAATAAACATTCGAATAATAGTAAGGATAGCAATAGCCTTATAAAGACAGGAAAAACAAACGAATTTGTCACTATTCTCTGTCACTATAGTCTATAAAAATATGTACCAAAGAAAAGTTGGTCTTAAAAAGCCTAACGGTCCAGCAGCCTATTCTGTATAGCCTATGACTCTTTTCAGTCTTCCAAGAGTGCAGTCCAGTTCTCCGTGCACTCTGACCGCAGTCAGACTGTGGGTGTGGGTAGCTGGGAAGGATCACCTTACAACACGTGATAGTTTTTTACTAGGAGTATTTAAAGGTAGTGCACCGATTGAGTTTCGGAACTTCGGGTAAGTATTTCTGAGCGATCAAATCGCTGTTCACCTGGAAGAGAAGAGTAAGAATCATTTTTAAAATACGCTATGTCTTATATGATGTACTTTCTGTCTCATTTACATGGAATTTACATCTGATTAACAACATCACTCAGTCCGTATATTTGCCTTAAAAATGCAGAGTCCGCGCTAATAGCAGCGTTGGAATGTCCATGGCAGTAGCCTACCGAATTTATTAGGGAGCCACCACTGGATGATAGCCTACTAAATTTTGAGATACTGCAGGACAAGTATGCTATGGAAGACCGGGGTTGGTTGTCACACTTGTTACTTTAGTTTGTATTTCTCAGCAACTTTAGGCCTAAGTCTTACAAGACTACATTAAACAATTATATACTCATTCCAATATTTACATTTTAATCATGTAACAGACACTTGAATCCAAAGTGACTAAACAGTAAGTACAGGACATCCCCGGAACAACATAGCATAAAGTGCCTGGCCCAGGGACACAGTCAGAATTCAAACTGGGAACCTTACAATTGCAAGTCAGACTCCTTAACCACTGAGCCACTGCAACCCGTAAAGGAGGTTCAAAGTGATGAAATACTCTTTTCACCTGCCACAATCAAACCAATACATCAGTTGGCACAATGTGCTATTGTAGTGTATTCCTTTTATAACTAGAAACTAAGCAGTAGAATACAATCTAAACATCGCTATGTATTACGTACACATAGACTCTATAAGATGTCGGCAACATTCCAGAGGGTAGTTGGTTCATGCTGCCCTGGTTGCATCACAGTTGCTGCATATTGGACTGCATATTGTTCATGTTGTGAATGACCTGTTCCTTTTTAATCCTACACAGCCAACGCCAGTACATTGAACCATGATTGGTTGTACCAGGCAAAATGATCCACTTCTCAGTTGTCCAGTGTTGGAACTTTTTTTTAAAATTTCGGCATCAACTCTATTAAGTAACACATAAGTGTTGAACTGATACATAAAAAGATACTTAGATGACACAGTGATTTCCTAAACTATTCAATGTTAATGTTCTTGCTTTAAAAAACAGTGGTTGCTAACTCAGTGTTAGCAAACAGGAAATGACAGAGAGATTTTGCTAGACCATGTTGGCTATTGTTCGTTTGAGGAGAGATGATTGCGTGTCCTAGTGATGTCAATGGAGAAGTGCGGTGTAGGTTTTCCAACTGACCAACAGAAATTATGCGTTTTAGGAAGCACATTAGTATTCCATAATGTTACAAAACCATGGTCTCTCACAGTGAGTTTAATCAGAACAGGTCATCCTTTCGCTATATATCAATGTTTTTGTTGTTCCCACATCAAAAGATTTATGTAAACAATCAATACTCTAGTAGTTGTAGCAGTTTGTGAGTTCATGCTGAAGGACATGGATAAGTGCCCTAGGATCAGCGTTGGGGAACATTACTTTTAAAAGTAACAAATTACAGTTAGTAGTTACAGTTCCCATAAAGTAACTAGTTTTTACTTGCTGTTGAAAGTAAGGCGTTAAGTTACTTAGTTACTTTAGGATAAGTCCTTTGATATTCACATATTGGTCACTTATGGCCAGAAGGCACACATATAATGGGTTATCGTATAATTACATAGTCAGGTATTGCATAGTCAGTGTCAGTCACCAACATATAACATTATCAATCATTAATCATTATACATCAAGAGTGACCAATCCTATTATCTCAAATAATCATAATGAGAAACAATAATTGCGTTTGGTTCTTTAATCAAGAATCTCTTAAATCAATGAATTATTCTGTATTGCCAGTGTCTCCACATTTTCAGGCCAGGTTTATTCAACAGCCTATAAGTACAGACTTCAATACTAGATAGATCCATTGCAGTGAAGAATGAAGAACAAAAAACAAAGCTGTAGCCTTGTACACTGATAAACATACCTTCTCAAAAAAGAAAATGTTAGGCACATTGCAATTTGAAATCACTTTGCAGTAATATGCATAAACTACTTAAACTACTTAATGTTTAATTTCTTTATTCAGAGGTTAATTATTACTTAATCTGTTTGAAATGATTCAGAATAATTGCGTTTAGTAACAGAACATGTATTTAGATGTTAATTTGGGATCGAACTTTGGTTGTCCAACAAGCAAGAGATTTGAGCAAAACATAACAGCAACTCCGTTCATTGTTTATAGGCGAGGGTAATAATGACCTAGTCTAAATAGTAAACTGCTTCCCAAGCCTGAATTGTGCAGCTCAGCCGTCCGCTGCACAAATCGCTAGTCGAAGCTACATATCTATTTGAAATTAATGGGTGCAGACCACTATCCTGAAAAAGTACTTTATGGTTTATTAATACAGTTGAAATAAAAGCATTGTGTCACACTACCGTATTCAAAAACAGAATAAAAACAATATGTAGCACATCAGTCTGCAACGGTTATAGTTGTCAGAGAAACAATGCTGAACTTTCTATGTCGGAGCAGAATTATCTTGTCTGAAATGGTGTAGATGTTTCTGATGCGCCATTACTTTAAATTGAATGGAAGGTTATTAGTTGCCCCTACCGACACACTGCCATAGCGGTGTTCTAAAAAGCGTATATGTAAGTAATAAGGCACAAGAGGGCTGTGGTATATCATCAATATATCATGGATAAGCACTGTTCTAAGGCACCACACATGGCAGGGTGCCTGGACACAGAGCTTTCACATGGTAAACTGGCAATATATCACAAACACCCAAGATACCTTATTTCTCTCATAAACTGGTTGCCAAAGCAATTAGAGCAGTAAAACGTTATGGGATGTCATACCCGTGGCTTACGGTGCTCATATACCGTGGCTATCAGCCAATCAGCATTCAGGATTAAAACCACTTGGTTTATAAGAGAGGAGATAGACCTAGTCAGTGTCCAACTCATCTGAACGTCAAAGTGAGCAGAGAGCAGGGTCAACAATTTTTCCACCATCTACGTATTGCTGTGGCACATGACAAGAAACAGGGGTTTCAAATATTTTTCTGTGGCGTTTATCTGTAAAGAAAAGTGAAAAGTATACAGGTAAAACTAGACATAATTTCTGCTATTGCATCACTAACTTTAATCAGATAATATTGTGGGAGTATTTGACGGAAAATGTTTATGAGGCCACAAATCCAGATAACATAGATAATATTCTGGTGTCCCCCTGCCCCACTGTGCCATCAGAAAATCTGTCTTTTGTGTAAGTCAACACGTTAGGTAACTGCAGAAGTTTGGAAGGGAGCTTTCCCTTAATTATTTTGAAGAAACACGAGTGTTTATGAAAATACATACATTCAAACAATTATAAAGCACTTATTGTACTTTTACCCATGAAAACCATAATTATCCCTCACCCGAATCTTTGGTCAGATTAATTGACCAGGTGTATGCGTAAATTCAACTACACATACTTGAAGCTTTCAATTATTACATAGCACCCACTAGACTGGGAGTAATAAAGTGTGACAACCAACCTGTGGAACAGCTAACCCTGGTCTCCCCCTGTTATCCTCCAACAGAGCACGTTCATAGCTGTTACCACATTCTACCACAGTATAATTTCTTGAAATTATCATTATCTATGGATTCACATAATACATACATACTTAATCAGCCTTGAGTTACAGCTGTCTAGTTCATCTTGAATTGTAAGATTATAACATGTTATAAGCAATGTATGCCGACAACTGATCTATCGTTTTAAACTGACTCTGTTGGCACTACGTAGAGGTGTGACGCCTATGGGTGCGTTTACAAACGGTTTAGCGCCAAACACGCCGGTTAGTTTCCTCTGTCCAGCTATAAATAATCTGCCTTTAGTCAAGGTAATGCTGATTCTCTCCATGTTACGACATCCGTAGAGGATACGCTCAAACGTCAGTGCGCATTTGCTTCCCCCGGTCCTGGAACAATCCTCTGTTTAGTAGTCAAGACCAATACTCCACAGCCCAACATAAAGGCGTAAATTAGTACAAGCTTGCTCGTGGCTGAATGGGGGGGGCACACCCTCCTGTGTTTGTGATAATTCCAACACGAAATTTGTATAAAATGATAGACCTTATACATGTTTCTATTTCCATATTTATAACAGCCAATCCCCCACTTGTAGCCCTGCTGAAATAATGCAGGAAACTGGCGTGGCAGCTATATAGCCATAACATAACGGTAACACCAGGCAGCAAATATTCTCTAATAAGGGGCCATAACAAAACAAAAACAATAACCTCTTAACGACAATAAACATTTAACAAGCACAAACTCACATACACACAGAGACAGAGAGGGGGAGGAATAAACACAGGAAAATAGCTTGAAGTCCACACGAAATGAAAAGCATCCCTCGTCCCAATCCAATACAACTGGATCGGTACCAGTACACCGGGCATATCATACATAGTTATTTACCTAAGACGCGAAGGTCCACAGAGAAAAGAACCCACACAGAACAGAGCGCACTTCTGAACGCCTCTGAACGGTTGTCTCATATCCTGCACTTCGTTATAATGTGTGCTAACGCCTGAAGCGTGGGCGCAGGTGTTCATGCCTTATGTAGGCTACGGTAACCGCCCGTGTCAGGCTTAATCGTTAACCCGGCGCAGTTAAGGCTGTCAACCGACCTGTCACATTGTTCCATAATACAACCCCGCGAACCGCTAAATGCGCATCTATAATCCAGCTAGCTAGGAAGTCACAAGGCGGGTCCACCAGAGATGACGTGTACGTGCGTGTTTCTCCATGATCCCAATGTTTCACGGTCTGTGTGTGGTTTGCGCACGTGTTAATGCCCATGAGGTGCAATCATGAGGTGCAATCATGCCATGCATTGTGTTCCTAATAATTTACCAGACTGGAAAATGAACTGGGTTTTAGTTTAACAGTGAACTATGGATGAAACAGCATTGTTTAACTGGAATTATTTAGTGTAACTGAAGTGGAATTTCAAGCAACTCACCAGTACATGCAGTACATCCTTCAAGGCCATGATATTCAAACATTCTGTATTATCCTAAATAGTAAGCTATTCTAAGTAGCATACTAAAACATCATAGACCACAGCACTGACCTTCAGAGAATAAGGGCTGTATATCTTGCATAAAGAGCCCTAAATGTCTGTGCATGTGCATAGTACAAGTGAAGTATGTTTTTCTCTATAGGCTTTTTACAGAGAAGGCTATAGCTAGTTACTACTGAGCCCCATAGTGGTACATACATATGCAACCTTTGCATTCAATTTTGTTTCTCTATGAACTTTCAAAGTTTTTCGATAAAGTTGATCATTCTATTATTCTGAAGACACATGTATGATAGTATTCCATGAAGGATTGGAGCTGTTTGAATGCAAAGGTTGCATTCTTCTTAATACGTCCTTAAAATTAATATATTATTAGGTGTTTCAGTTATTTTGTCCAGCCCCTGTAGACTTAAACATGGACCAATCCATGAAGACTCAGATCCGTGAACACTCAGATCAGATTAAATGAATAAATCTTGGCTTCGGGTCCTGTGAAGAAACCCATTGTGGTGTGTCTGGTGGGGTATTTACTGTGTGTCAGTGGGCATACATATTACATATGTACCATATATGTACAGGTGCTGGTCATATAATTAGAATATCATCAAAAAGTTGATTTATTTCAGTAATTCCATTCAAAAAGTGAAACTTGGATATTATATTCATTCATTACACACAGACTGATATATTTCAAATGTTTATTTCATTTAATTGTGATGATTAAAACTGACAACTAATGAAAATCCCAAATTCAGTATCTCTGAAAAT
>JACXGI010010050.1:0-28673 GCA_016801175.1 Esox masquinongy | reverse complement strand
TCTTAGATCCATGAACACTGGTCAGCTAGTAGAGCCCAGAGCCCAAACTAAACATGGAGAAGCTGCGTTTAGCACTTATGCTGTACACAACTGGAATAAACTACCAGAAGATCTTAGACGTGCCCCAAACGTATCCATTTTTAAATCCAGGTTAAAAACACTACTCTTTTCACGTGCCTACGACTGAGCACTTAAACTTGACCACACTGTTTAGCCTTATAGCTTCCTATGTTTTTATCCCATTTCTAATATTTTTTTAATCTTTATGTTTTCTTATTGTATTTCTATTATTATGATGTTTTCATTTGTTTTGATGTTTTAATTTGAGTATTTGTTTTTATGTTATTGTATTTTTATATATTTTATTTTTCTTTGTAAAGCACATTGAATTGCTTCGATGTATGAATTGTGCTATATAAATAAACTTGCTTGCTTGCTTGCTTCTACTATAATATCCTTCTCTGTGTTGTTCTACTATAATATCCTTCTCTGTGTTGTTCTCAACAGGCTGTTCTTCCTGAAAGTCTGATCACGTCCTGCATTGACATTCTCAGTCACCTGGGAAAGAGTTACTGTTGTTTTTCCTTGCATATCACAACAATGCATGAGCATCACAGTCATTCAATGTGTGCTTTCGACACACATTCCCAACCCTATTTAGTGATGTCTGTCCCATGGATCTAAATGCAGACCTAACTTTTGTCACTGCTCCTATTGAAACATTAACCAGTTGAGCAGTCTTTGTGACTGAAGCCCCTGCTATCTGTGCCATCCAATTAATGAACCCTCTTTCAAAGTGACTTAGATCTCCAGTCTTTAATAAAGGACTGAGGTCTGAATAATTATGAATGGTCAGTCAGTTACCAGTTTCTTACATTTTTACTTGGAAATAATCAATTACTGTTAGTTTCAGCAGTATTGCATGGGCATGTGAAACCTGGGGAATTGTTGATATGGAAATCATGGAGTGAATTTACACTGTGGGTTTACTTCAATGGTTGACTTTGTCCTCTAAACAAGCAGAAATAGTTAAACCAGCAGAGACTGTCAATGCTTTGGGACTTCACTTGTACTTCTCAGGGGATTAGCTGCACCTGAGTGGGGTAAAATATAACTGTTGCCCATACAGAAATTGAAATATGCTGCTTGAATAGATTAGATTCAACTTTGTCATAGAACAAGTGCTAATGCATTTTGTTGTACTGCAGTTAGCATTTAATCCAGGGGTGTCAAACCGGTTCCACGGAGGGTCGAGTGTCTGCAGGTTTTTGGTTTTTCCTTTAAATTGGTTCCCAGTTCAGACTTAAACAACCAGGTGAGGGTAGAAACTAACCAATTAGTGACCTAATTAATCAAGTGCAAGGTGAGAGTGAAAACCTGCAGACACTCGGCCCTCCGTGGAACTGGTTTGACTAGTCAAATAAACTGATACTTAGATAACCAGTACATCTGCATATGTTCAACTAATTAATATTATCAACACAAACACTAAATCCAATCCTAATCAGTGATCAATCATTAAAAGGAAAATGGATTGGATGCATGGTGAAGGTTATATTGTCACGGCCCGGCTGTTAGATGGTGACAAGCAAGGGAGTCCACACGTTGGCATTAAAGGAGTAACAAAAATGTTTATTAAAAAACAAAGTGTAAAACTACAAAGGAAAACAGACCTGTGTAGTGTGAAAGTAGACATACGAGTGGAGAAGCCTGGATGAGTGTAAAATGTGTTGAGGGGTGAACCTAATCAAAACACAATCAACCAAATCACAAAACAACATGGTCCTTATGGGGGGAGAGAGAGCCAGGACTGGGCACCAGGAACGTTTATCTTGTAGTTGGTCTCAAACCCAGGTGCAACCTGTCAATGACCCAATCAGCTCCACCTGTCCCCAATCTGCAAATAAAAGCACAAACACAGAGAAGAAGGCAGACAGAGAGAGGGTGTAATAATATGACTGAGCTTGAGTTTTGACTACTGACCTGGTTCATTCGTGGGGAGCGGCATGTCCCAGGAGGTAGGTGTGTTCTGGCAGTGAAGAAGGAGGTTATGAGATGGGACTCCCACAGCATAACATGGGTCATCTGGAGCTAGGAAGGGAAGGCAGACAGAAATATATTAAAGAGGTTGCTGAAGTCATTGTATAGATGTCAGTATATTGCTAGACATCGTAGTGGTTAACATGTTGGGTCAGTTACCAAAAGGTTACTTGCCTGAACTGATCCTGGAAGTCGTTCATGATAAGAGCATCTGTTAAATGACTAATGTGATGTAAATATAGTGCAGATCTGGCTAGTGTACTAGGGCTAGATTAGCATGTATAGTATGACTGACATACTGGCTTTACATGTTTCTCAAATCATCTTGTCTGCCATTCATAGGGTGATCTCCAGCACTGAGTGTGTTTGAGGCCCTCTCCCATATTTACAGATTACCTTATCTTTAACATACATACATCCTTTGCGTTTCATTCTCACCTGTTTAAGGGGCCAGCGGATTATGTCACCACTTCATCAACCAAAGCATTACAGGCCTTGAATGAATGAGGTTGTCTGTGTTTTAGGTCTCCATTTGTCCTTGCTGGGAAGGGGGAGCATGGTACAGCTGTCAAAGGCATGGTGATGGTACATCTGGGAATCAGAGTGGGGTAGAATACAACCTTGTTGTTTATACAGAGACTGAAATAGGCCTCTGCTGTCACTTTAAATTACATTACCAAACATGTCTGAACTCTGCTTATGTGAAACCTCTGTGTATTCTTGACACACCCAAACCAATGATCGCTTTACTAAAAATAACAGAAGGAGGCCTGTTCAAACTACCACTGATCACTTCAGTAAAACAAACAGAGGACATCTGGTTAAACCACTGATCATTTCAGTATAGGAACAGAAGAGGGATGCATGATTAAAGTATTAGGATGGAGCCTGTATTTTGACCACTGACCTGGTTCTGTCAGGTCCTGAATAGGAAGACAGGGATGTGTTCATAGTGGGTTCTGACAGTGCAGATGCAGGGTGTGGGTTAGGGACACAGGTCCAGGAATGAAGAACACCAGTCTCCTTAATTCCAGCGCATTGTGCAAGTCACCTGTAACTGGGAGGCAGACAAGATTCTTTAGAGATTGTGTACATTTTGTATTGTGAATGTACAGCCAAAATACAAGTGTTGAATTCATTGTCCCAGTACTTATAGAGGGAACTGTATTTCCTAGCTATAACACAAGCAATAATTTTATTGCTACAGGCAATCGTATTGCGACTGGTGCTATAGCAGTTCACACGACAGCTATCCAGCCTGCTTCGCTATGCCACCGACTATCTGGCTATAGCAGCTATTTAGCTAAATATTTATGATAGTGAAATATGTTTCTATTGTGCTATAATTATTTATTATGGAACTAGTTAGAACATATACGTTTTAAAACCAAAAAATAGCATGTTAGTTTCAAGCAAAACACATTTAAGCCAATTGGTTTTCCAACATACTGAAGCTTACTATACCCTTCATGCTGGTTGCTAAGGTAAACAATGAGTGTCACGGATAGCACAGACCTGTCATCCTCTATACTGTGGTACACACTAGTGGACCTATGCGCCCCAATAAAGTACAAGCCCACACACTAAATCAAAATGAATATCAAGAACATATCATCGCATATAAACATGTTGGCCTATATAACGTTCAAACTCTGTTATAAAACAAAAAAATGTACATTGACGTTGGCTATATAACAATTACTACTGTACCCATCCAGTTAAGGTTGTGAGTTGGCTCGGATCAAATGGTAATGTCATTTACATGGCTAATCAGTTAGCTAATTAACGTAGCTAGCTAGCCATGCTCAACAATCAGTTAACATTAGTTGGCTAGTTTAACATTATGACGTTACCTTGCTAAGCTACTTTTTTCCAGCAACAAACACTAGAAATTATTTGACACTCACCTCACTGTATAGCTAGTAATCCTGCTAGGAATCTGTCCGTACGTTAGCTTTTCAGCAATTCGAGCCCAGGGTGAGGTTAACTTATCCAGGTAAAGTGCTGCACTGCATGAAACATAAATGAACGCACCCCGTTCGACCGCCCCTCCCATTTCCCCGCCTACGTTTACTATGCTCGTTTTCCGAGTAAAGAACGGGGAACGACACATGCGGAAATCTGTCAGTGTTTCCCTAACTGAAAACAGATAACGAGCAGGTTAAGTCAAAAAATGATGATTCGTTTGCCTTTTTAGGGTAGAACGATTGGCCACTCCATACACGGACCGACGCCAGAAGGGATGTCCGTTCACACGGCTCCAAGTGGAGGCGGAAGAGAGAGCACAGATCAGGCGAGAGACTTTCCAGTTGGAGATGCGTAAACTCGAACTCGAGGCAGAACAGGAGACACGTAGACTAGAACTGGAGACACGTAGACTTGATCAAGAACTGGAGATGCGTAAGCTTGACCAAGAGTTGCGTAAGATGGAACTGGAGGCAGAGACTGCGAGGTTAGCCTCTGCTCGTGCAGTGCCTGCTAGTGAGCCATCCTCACCAGCGGGGTCTTCTACTACTTTTGATATTAACAGACAGATCGCCTTGGTACCAGTGTTCAGAGAGTCAGAGGTTGACTCTTATTTTAGTGTGTTTGAGTGTATAGCGGAGGCATTGAAATGGCCTGAAGAGGTGTGGTGCTTACTGCTCCAGTGTAAATTGACGGGCAAAGCCCAAGAGGTTTTGTCAGTGCTACCTCTTCAAGACAGTTTGAATTATGACGTGGTCAAAGCAACTGTTCTTCGTGCCTACGAGCTTGTTCCTGAGGCATATCGACAAAAATTTAGGTCTCATAAAAAGTCATCTACCTAGACTTAGGTGGAGTTTGCTAGAGACAAGGGAAATCTGTTTGACAAATGGCTCACTGCTTGTAAGGTGACTGATTTTAATTCTCTTCGGGAGTTACTCTTGTTGGAGGAGTTTAAAAATTGCTTACCCGAACACATTGTTGTTTACCTAAACAAACAAAGTGCACTCACTGTCGGAAGCTTCTGTATTGGCAGATGAATTCGTGTTGAGGCACTAGAGCGTATTCTTGGCTCCCACGGAGAGTAGGGCTGCGGAGCCATCGGCTCCTAGCCCTAGTCGACCAACAGTACATCAAACTCGGCCGAAAGACGTACGTCAATGCTTTTATTGTCATCAGCCAGGACATATGGTTAATGAGTGCTTCCTGCTGAAACGCAAACGAGGGAGTCCCTCTGCACGCCAAGCCGCCAACAGGTTTTGGGCTAATTCGTACTGTTGTTAGTTCAGAGAAACGACAGGTGCCTCATGGTAAATGTGGCTTGAAGGTCCCAGTCCCAGATCGCAGTTATGAACCATTCATATTTGAGGGATTTGTTTCCCTATCAGGTAACGATGCATCTCAGTGTCCACCCTAGACTGCTAGAGCCACAGGGTTCCTAACAACATCTATGTATGGCGTTTGCCACTGGCCGTTTTAACAGCGTATTAGCCAGTAATACGCTTTACCGGTATCTACTAACTTACTGGAATGGTCATAAGAATTGAGCAATTGCTAGCGAGTCTGCCAAAGCTATTTCATTTCATGGCATAAGAACGTACTTTTTTCTTTCATGGCAAAACAACATACTTTTTTCTTTCATTTGTGAATGACATTTATACAATAACTATCAATAAAGGCGACAATGACTAACTTTTTCATCAAATGAAAAGACGAGAGAATCGTGGAATCTACCAGAAATAATAAATGTCGTTGCGCTCAATAGATTTGAACTTAGGTCTTCCACGTAAGTGGCACTGTCCTTAAACATTACGCCACGGCATTACACGTTTCAGCAGTCACTAGACTCCATTGAGGATTGTGTTACACTGACTAACGTTTCTTATTAAGTTTACCTCCACCATTGCGTCTATGAACTGTATTGCTTTTGCCACTGGCCGTTTTAACAGCTTATTAGCCTGTAATAGGCTTACTAGTATCTACTACCTTCCTAGGAATAATCATAAGAATTGAGCAATTGCTAGCAAGACTGAAGATGAACTTTTCCATGCCAGAAACAGTTGCAATATAACTGTATGCAGTTTAAGATAAGGCTTATTATAATGTAACTAATGTATGTTGTAGCCAGCAAATGTGTTTGTCTATCCTGACCCAAAACGCATGCATGGATGCGTACTTCGAAAATCCACCAGAATCCACAAATCGCAATATAACCGTAAACTGTTTTATTTCAGGCTTACGATAATGCAGATACTGAAGGTTTTAGCCAGCAAAGTTTTTGTCTATACGGAATAATTCATAATGCGTACATCGCTTCGCCTGCGAGGAGATACGAACTCGGGACCTATAGTTTACAGGTCTGCTTCTCTAACCACTACGCTATGTAATAAGGTGTACTCAGTCAGTCAATCACTCAGTAAGAGACATTCGCTCTTCTTGGCGGGCTCCATTTACGCGGTCCGGCACAAAATGACTTTGATGATCAATTTCATTAATGATTAACTAATATGAAGAAAATGTTCTCCAAATCTACCTCTCAAAGTAGATTTCCAGAATGCGATTGCTATCAAAGTGACTGTGGATCTTACTATCATTTTCCAACTATCTTAGATCTCTAGAGAATAAGTATCATTTTCCCAAAAGATCCTGTGCACGTGCATATGAAGTTGATTGCCTATGTTTGTCTATACGCGATTTACGGGGTAGGATGCTTACAGTAGGCCCCCACGGGGTAGGATGCTTACAGTAGGCCCCCACGGGGTAGGATGCTTACAGTAGGACCCCACTAACTTTTGACACACAAGGTGAAACACACAGGTGAAAATGGCAATAAAAGGTGAATTTCCCACACCTGTGGCTTTTTAAATTGGAATTAGTGTCTTTGTATAAATAGTCAATGAGTTTATTAGCTCTCATGTGGATGCACTGAGCAGGCTAGATACTGAGCCATGGGGAGCAGAAAAGAACTGTCAAAAGACCTGCGTAACAAGGTAATGGAACTTTATAAAGATGGAAATGGATATAAATAGATATCCAAAGCCTTGCAAATGCCAGTCAGAACCATTCAATCACTTATTAAGAAGTGGAAAATTCAGGGATCTCTTGATACCAAGTCGGGTCAGGTAGACCAAGAAAGATTTCAGCCAAAACTGCCAGAAGAATTGTTCGGGATACAAAGAAAACCGCACAGGTAACCTCAGGAGAAATACAGGCTGCTCTGGAAAAAGATGGTGTGGTTGTTTCAAGGAGCACAATACGACGATACTTGAACAAAAATGAGCTGCATGGTCAAGTTGCCAGAAAGAAGCCTTTACTGCGCCAATGCCACAAAAAAGCCCTGTTACAATATGTCCGACAACACCTTGACACGCCTCACAGCTTTTGGCACACTGTAATTTGGAGTGACAAGACCAAAATAGAGCTTTATGGTCACAACCGCTCACATAACCGGTCACATAAGCGCTATGTTCGGAGAGGGGTCAACAATGACTATAGTGAACAGAATACCATCTCCGCTGTGAAGTATGGTGGTGGCTCACTGATGTTTTGGGTGTGTGTGAGCTATAAAGCACGAGGAATCTTGTGAAAATTGATGGCAAGATGAATGCAGCATGTTTTCAGACTTTCCAGCACGACAATGACCCTAAGCACAAGGCCAAGTTGACCCTCCAGTGGTTACAGCAGAAAAAGGTGAAGGTTTTGGAGGGGTCATCACAGTCTCCTGACCTTAATATCATCGAGCCACTCTGGGGAGATCTCAAAAGTGCGGTTCATGCAAGACAAGCAAAGACTTTGCATGACCTGGAGGCATTTTGCCAAGATGAGTGGGCAGCTATACGCTGTCATTGATGCTAAAGGGTGCAATACACAGTATTAAGAACTAAGGGTATGCAGACTTTTGAACAGGGGTAAGTTCAGTTTTTTCTTTGTTGCCATGTTTTGCTTTATGATTGTGCCATTCTGTTATGACCCACAGTTGAATGTGAATCCCATAAGAAATAAAAGACGCGTTTTGCCTGCTCACTCATGATTTCTTTACAAATGGTACATACAGCTGCGGAAAAAATTAAGAGACCACTGCACTTTTTTCTTTCCTTTCCAAAAAAGTTGAAAAGGAAAGTTTTGAGTGAGGAACAGAAGAGAGAATTTGCAGTGGTCTCTTAATTTTAACCCTTCTGTTCCTCACTCAAAACCTTCCTTTTCAACTTTTTTGGAAAAGAAAGAAAAAGGTGCTGTGGTCTCTTAATTCTTCCTGGATCTGTATATTACCAATTCCTTAAGGGTATGCAAACTTTTGAGCACAACTGTATCTACTGCAGAATTCCACCTTCCCTCCCACAGCTCTGATGTTAAAGACATAATAATGTGGCCCACATTTCCTTATAATATTTTGCCCAACATAATGTTCTGGAACTTAGGCAACACTTTGACAAATAGCAACATACATCCTAAATATTAGCCTAGTGTAATTTTTGTCTCCAATACAATTGATGAAGAAATATATTGAAAAGCACACAAAATAACATAACTTCTGTGTTTTTAGAGATTTCACATGAAGAGCGTATAAAGAATCAATACATGCACATAATGCAATTTGGACATGTGTGGAAGATTCTATATCTTCCAGATTCTAGAGGAAAAGCTTTCCTAAGGTCAGATAAAAAAGACGGACATGCAGCCTATTCCAATAGCCATAGTACCTTCACCAAGATGTGGGTGATAGTGTCGTGGAAAAACAGGTCCACTCTTTCAAAAATACAAATGCAACAACTCAGGAACTTGTGAATCCAATAGACTTTAATGAGAATGACAGAACAATGACAATCACTAAAGCCAGGCCCTTCTGCAGATACACCCACTGTTCTAAGGCCTGGACCATGACTTTATGTTAATCCTGTAGGCTTGTTTTACCTCTTGTCCCACAGCTTTTTGGGGTCCTTCATTCAAACCAATAAATCATCAAACACTGGTGGTTCAAGTTCAGGACAACCTCACCAGACACATGATCGTTCAAATGCAGGACACTTTCACACCAAAGCAATAGAGCCGTTAGGGCCGTTAACTTTAAGGTACATGATGGTGTGCTGCTGATACTTTCATGATTATTTCAATACAAGATGTATACATTATACATTGATGATTACACTGTTTACCATATTGATTATCTGTGTATGTGATTTACATATTGATATATTCATAAAATGTGAGAGTATAATGCATTCTTAAAAAAATCCCTCACAATAGTAAGCTAGCAAGCAGGTGAGGTAGTGTTAGGGATCAACAGACAATCCAACAGGGGCTGGAAGCAAAAGTGAGCTTTAATTATATTGCTAAAATTATGCTTTCCTCAAGTTGCTTTTCTACCAATTCACGCATCCTTCCATATGCTCACATCGACCAATGGCCCCCCACCGACACTGGTTTCCTCTGCTGAAAATGAATGGCTTTCAATGTTTTATCAAACCCAAGATCTAGCTGTTTTTAGGAAACCCACAATGACTGTGTTAAAGGCAACAGTAAATATGGTACTGACAAATTAATCTGTAAGAAGAAAAATATCTTAATTTCAAGAATCTCTGGGTATCCTTTTAAGTGCAAACATACAGTTTTCTCCTCTCCCACACTCCTCAAATGTCTTTCATTCAATTTATTTTTAGGTCATGCTGTTGTTTCCATTTGTTTTATTATCATTGGCCATCTTGTGAATTTGAATGTTATCAAAGCTTCACTAGAGGAGCTGAGTAGTACAAACTAACACAGCCAGCGCCAGTAATGGGATTTATGTAATAATACTGTGTACATCCTTTCCACTGTCAGATGTCTCTGCCTGCCTGCTGTGATAAATGTCAGTTGAGGGAGTGAGTCAAAGCAACACAGACTGGTTTATATTTGGGTTCCCCTCTTCCACACAAAACATCTGTTGAAAAGGCTTTAGTTGAATGTCAAGTGACCCTTTCTGCACATAAACATGTTTCTTTTCAATCCCTCTTTCCCAAGTCAAAGGCTGGAGTTGATCCATACTGAATATCTAGACATCCTCAACAAATATAACATTACTGTAATTGTGTTTTTTCTATTATGATAAAAAGTGATCAAAAAATAATTAGCTAATTTTATTGGGCAATTGGATGTTACGAACCACTTTTGTAAGAGTAACACACATTCCCTCCCACCAAGGGAATTATGATTACATTGAAAATTATGATCTGAAAGAAATCCTAAAACAACAAAAAATGTAAACCCAGTGTCGACGCTGTTAAGCACTGTAGCGTACAGTCAACTTATCTGGTGTTAGGTGATATTTACATGGTAAGGCCTGCACTCTGCTGGTATAAAAAATATATTGCTATGGAACATACAGCATTTTCAAAAGTGATGAATGAATCATTTTAGATGTGTTAATTTAAAATAAAACACAAACAGTGTCAGTAAAGTGAAATATCATATTTATTATTTATGATTTACAGAATCTGAGCTTTTGATCTGGGGTTGAGATCTGGAGAAGGTAACAATGTGTGGTGTAGACAGGAGAGCCACACGGGCTGTGTCTGTGTTACCTGTGTCTGTGTTATTTGTGTCTGTGTTACCTGTGTCTGACAGATAGTGTCTTTCCTGTGCTAGTCACCCAAAGCAGGCGGGGTGGGCACAGATCTCACACAGATTCAGAGTGGTGATGGCATCCACTGCAGAGAGACTGTATACACACAAGCTTCAATGCTTTACCAATATCCCGGTCGCATGATATACCCACTACTGTCTGTGTCCCAGACATGCAAATATTTGCAATGTGAGGAGACAGTTAAGCCTTGTTTAATGTTTGCAGAGCATGGGCTGCATGTAAACATTCTTTTTCTCACACGCTATTATTGCATGATTGTTACTTGTTTTGCATTCATTGGGCTCTTTTGAGTAAAATAATTCAGAAGCAACTGTGACGGGACCACAAGGAGGCGCAACTTAGGACCCAGTAGTAGCCCCGCCCGCAGCTGGAGTGAGAGGGATCAGACACAATCTGTTACACCTGCGGCCGGTAAGTATCTCTCCTCACCCTTAATGAGGTGCAGCTGGCCTGGATGGAGGAAGAACTGAAGCCGAAGGAGAGAGCATAGAGCATGGAATGCTCAAGCCTATTATTTTGTTATTTCTCGTTATGATTCTGCCACATATGCCTCTGATCAAAAAGATTTTAAGTTACCTGTTTTTGTCTTCTTGTATTTTTTTGTCAAGGAAACCTGTGTTTGTATTGAGTCCTTATCGTTTCTTACCTTTTGAAGAGATACATCTTGGTTAAGAACATTCAAAGGAGCTCTCCTTTGTTTTCAACCAGCCCACACAATAAGAAAGGGAACAAAAGACGGTCCTTTAAAACAACACCTAATATTGTGGGTTGGCAGTTGTCAAGGGCCCAACTCAATGTTTATTGTTTTCGTGTCGATTTGTTACATTGTTTAAATGCACAGGCAATATTCATATATGACAGATAATCACTCCTGGATTACAATTTGGAAGCTACACACTTCTCTCAGGTTACTAGATCTGGAATATCACATACACTGCCTCAACCCTCTCAATTCCCCAGTGGAGTTATCTGCCACAGGTGACTGATATCAACAAAGGTCTTGCCAGCAATGCAGAAGAGAAAAGAGAGGACTGCGAGCTTGGCTGAAAAGGCAAACTACATTTCTCCTCTTCCAAGTTTTCTGCTTGCAACTTCAATGGCAGAAGAACAGTGTTGTGCCTTTGTTCTCACAGAAACGTTGTTGATTTAAAAACATCAGACAAGGATTCACAACTGGACAGTTTTTACATATTCTACCATAAGCGAATGGCTTGGTCTAATAAGTGCATCAACTGGCATGAATCCTGCAGCACAGATGTAGTTTTAATTATAGCAAAATAATTTAATAAAGCAAAAAAAAAAGAAGAAACTACCAAAATATCACTAAAATGTTCTAGGGGGACACAAATAGCTGTGATACATACACAGCCATACCCCAGTCCCAATTTGGCCAACTGGATATATCACTATTCCACTTTCCTGCACCATCTGCCACAGAATTAACCAACAAGGGTTAAAATGTAGGAAGCCCATAAAAAGAGAAGATAGCACAATTGAACAAAAACTGATCTAACAGGGCAAAATGCTTCTGGGAAAATGTCCTGTGGACAGAGAACAAAATGTAGGCTCTTTGGCAAAGCAGATCATCGTTCTGTATACAGGTGAACAAAAGCTAACTTATGGTTACAAGATCCTTCTAACTGCAGTTAACTTTACCAAAGGAGATGTAAACAAATATTAGATTTTATGCTGTTATTTTCTTTTCTGAATTACAAGAATAAACATCAGTTTCAATAAGACAAATTCTGCAATTTGTAAATCATGAATGATTATGTGTGGAAACCAAAAAGTTCTTAATTTTTTACAAGCAGTACTAGGGCTGAGAAGTCCCTGAGAGAAGCAGGAAAACTAAAAATCTGAGAAAAATAATTTCTAATTCCAGTTTAGTTTTAGTTCACAAATATAATATATGATATGGTAGATATAAATGATATGGTAGAAGGCAATCACACAAACAGGTGGCGAGGGAAAACATTTATTCTTTCTCATGTAATTTATGTTTAGTTTGGATTGAACGAAGAGAGTATTTATTCAACTCCACCTCTCTAACTGGACTCTAATAGGAAGTATCCATGGGAGAGCCAACAGTTTGGCTTTGCCGTAGCCTAGTTTTGGTGAGGGTGTATACTGCATTTCCACAGAGGCCCGTTGGTGTGGCATCTATGGTCACCATTCCTCCCCTATGACGTTTTTTATTGTGATCAGTGAATCATTAACTGATTTTCACCCATATGAAAACTTGAAATCTCACCATCGGAGGCTCCAATGTCTATGTCCTGCCTCAGCTGGCAGTCACATCACATTGCCTCATGGATCTTGATCATCTGTGTGAGGTCAGACCCCATTAGACAAGCAAATGGAGACTTTACTTTATCTTGCAGCATATTTGATGAGTTACATGCGTATGTTGTGCTGCAGGCATAATGAAAGAATTGTACTCCACATCGAATCATTGTAATCGCGAACAACTTGCAGCCTCTGGCTGGCAATCGTTAGCAGATTGAGATGAAAGAAATTCCTTGCTTTTGTATTTCAAATGAACTCATGACTAGATGGCTTGCCTATGGCTCATAGCAATCCTCTGGATTGTGACAGTCGCCAGAGACATAAGAGCCGTCAAAGATTTCCCAGTGTGGCAGAGTATATTTGGAGGGTCTGTCAGCGGCTCTAGAAGTCACCATACCCTAAGTCTATCAGACAAACTTGTTGGCAGTGCTCTATCAAGTACTGGAGGCAGGCTACCTTTACTTTGAATTCCCACATGCTGCTGTCAAATTCATCCTGAGGTTTCTGTAAGGAAGCACCTAGCTGCAACAGTGGTGGCCAATAAAACTGTGTTCCTGGAAGTTCCCCAGAAACTCATTCCTCAACATGTGAGAATTGATGTAGCAACCCCAGGGACTCACCCCCTAATTATTTGTTTTTGGCAGACTGGCATTGGCTAGGCCAGCCCCTGCCTGAGGCCTGACTCCTGGGTCCCAAATGCATTCTGTGCAGCTCCTTTGACCCTTGGAGTTTGTGGACCTTAAGATCCTCTCCATAAAATGGTGTTGCTCCAGGCCATGGCTCAACAAAGCATATAGGAGACCTCAACGCGTTGTTGCCGCCCCCCCACCCCCCATTCTAAGTTTAGCAGATGAATATTCTAGGGAGACTTTTTTGGACACCTAAGGTCATTTCTGGGTCCTATGAGAGTCTAACCTTTAAAGTTCTCCTTTTTACATCGATTCCCACATTTTGCATTTGTGGGCAAAGGGACGTTGTATACCTTGTGTCCTGTGCAGGTTCCAGTTGTGCTTTGGCAGAACTAGCTTCGAGAGAAGCGTTTACAGAACAGCGTATGTCCTACTAGATTACAGATGTTATCTCCCTGACACATCTGTGCCGACTTCACTAGAGATGCGGCTGCATCCAGGGCACTATTTAACCGTTGCTTGTGGCAAATATTTTGCACTGCGGCATGCTGGCATCCGTCTGTCATATTTGATAGGGCTTTTGTCACCCTGGTGTCACTGCTTACCGTCAGTCACACAAGATGTTATCCGTTCAGCAGGAGCGGTGGAGTAGGCAGTCTTCATGTTCTCTGTAGGAGTAGGACTTAGCTGCCACGCCCAGGCGGTGCCTTCGGTAGGTTGCCTGTCGTACCTTATTTTCTCCATTAGGGAACTAAGGTTATATTAATAACACAAAGTTAGATGACACCGGACGGACCAGATGCATAAGTTCTGGTCATGCATTGCTGGGGTGGCATCCTGGGCACAGTTTAATTAAAGGGTTGAATGTGGCAGGGATCCATGGAAGCTGCCATGAAAATCATTTCAAAACAACTAGGAGGATTGTCAGAAAAATTAAAGAGATATGCAGAGAATGTCCTATTTTCCTATTAAATGACAGAAAGGATATAAAATATGAATTCAATGTCTTTTGAACGCTGAAGTATTTAAAGCAAACATGATAGTGTTATAGTTCAAATTTGGAATTGATACCATACTACCGATTAAACATTATGAGGCCGCTGACACACAAAAAATCTGCATATAATATGTGAAGAATAACAATCCAGACATATTTAGTTTATATTTCTTTATTTTATTAATTTGGAAGATTCTGACATACTTCTTAAACTAGTGTTAATGGACTAATACGATTTCAGCCATAACTGTCCTCCCAACACAACTGAACTGTACTGACTGTCAGTTAAACTATTGCATGCAAAAGCCAGTCAAGCTCCCCTTATCTCTCCAAAAAACAAATAAAATAATACAGAAACTACAGCACATTGAAAGAGTATGGTAATATCTGTGGTTTAGGAGTTGTTTCTGCTTTTCAGGGAGGGGGTGTATCCATTGTAAAATGCAGGGCCCTGGTGAAACAAAACCCTGATCTACTATTTTAATGATTCAGAGGTATACTGTACACACAATAATCCCAATTAATCATGTTATCATGTAGGTTATGTGTAATAACAACATGGTAGATTTCTATGCTAGTGAGTCACACCAAAGATTGGAAGGCACCGCTGGAAAGACAAGACTCTCAGCTTTCAGCAGACACCCTGGATACCCAGATAGGCCCTACCATTCTGGTATAAGACTAAATTTAATTAAGTAACTGAGGTACCCCAGATATTGGGTACTTACATTCAGGGAGTTAAAGGAAGGAATTCTCTGTAAGTGTTGGGTTTAGGAAGCATTCCAGGTTTCAAACAAAAGTTTATGAAGCATTATTCTGACTGTGTCAGTTTTTCCAGATATACAGTATTAAATTCAAGGTTTGCTCTTAATTAATGTTTGTTCATTTCAAGGACTCTATGGCTGTTGGTTGAGCAATCAGACAACACAACATGTTCTTCAATGCAGTTTTTTTTATTATTAAATATACAAACATACAAATCCCCAAAGACTTATGTCAATGAAAAAATATATATATATCTCTACATTAAATAAGTGCAAAGCCTGGTAAGATAGAACTGTAACATTCAAATTCCTAAAATGAAAGTCAAGTGATCAATAGAAAAGAAAATTGTGCTAAATATACACCAAAATAAAAGTTTCTAGAAAATGAGCCTCAATCACTTTGTACTCTTGCTCCAGTTATCTTTTGGGCCAATCATGTGGTAAGATGGCAATTTTAGAAATGAAATCCAAGTAGTTGTCACAACATGCAGATTGATAGTGTGGCTGGCTTGTCTTCAATTGCCAGTCAGGTTGATATAATTCCTAACAGCCTGTGCAGGCAGCAAAGGCACATATCTCACAGATGTCCATAGGCATAGCAACTGGAAGCAAGAAGAAAAAGGTACAGTATTGAAACATCACTCTAAATCCTAAAGCCTTTTGTAGAGATCAAATATATAAAAGAGATGTGCTAACTAGCATTCTTATGATTGACTCTTAATCATAAAATGATTTCTGTTTTCTTACACTACAAAGTAAATTTTATATACTCAGGGTTTTCTAAAGCTAGTCAGCTTCATATTTCAGCTCAGGCTTAACCCAAACTATGACAGTAAATGACATTATGACAACAACGCTGGCTGGAAAGGAGAGAAATCAGTAAGAAAATATCACATCTAATAATAATACTTTTATTTTAATAATACTCCCAAACACCACCATTCCTCTACTGCATATGTGGTTTTGTTTATTATTTAAATTTTAGAAAATGACTGTGATATACATGTACCACGTTTAACAGCATGGCAAGGCAAGGCAACCAGCAATCTTTCCCATGTAAAGCAATGCAACCAAGCCTGATTTCAAGAAATAACAGTACGCATGGAGTACCTCTTTATTTTTAGATTGATAATGAGTATTGCTTCCGTACAGATGATGTGAATGTTGAATGGTGTAAGAGATATTCATGTGGCTCCCAACAACGGAAGACTCAGAATATGCTAAAATGTATGTAAATCTGCCAATTCCGCAGAATATGGTGTGAAATATGCAGTGTCTTCTTTCTTTGATTAGCTATCATTAATGTTTTTGATATGCTTTTATGTAAGTATCAATGCACAGAACATTTTCCCCAAATCTGCTTTCAAAGGATCATATTATTAATACATGTGTAATGTGATTGCTGTTTTGTAATACTATTTTTAACACACACACACACACACACACACACACACACACACACACACACACACACACAATAATTGGAAATTGTCAAATGCAGGGGATGATAAATTCTTTGAAAGAGGGTAGGAAATCTGTTTTTATTGGTCCTCATCTTGTGACTTGTGGATTAGCCAAGGATTAGCCTTTCCCAAACCAGGTCTGTACTTATTATTATTATAAACTATAGTGTGTATTCCTCTGTAGTGTGGTCTTACCTAGTCTTGAGAAAGACATGCTTGCCCCTCTCAGCATGCACAGGGGCAAGAACTCCTGTGGCAGGGAAGGGTTAGAACAGACAGCAGCAAAGCTGGTGCTGGAAAGACGAGGATTATGCTCCTCGTTTAAATGGCTGCTATCTGTTAGTTCTTGGAGGATCTTCACTGACTTCAGTGAGAAAACAAAGTTGCCCTCCTGGAGAAAAAAGAAAAACATGATTAAAACAAGGATGCCAATAGAGTTGCAACGATATGGCCAAAGTAGGTACTTTGCAAAAAAAATAGACTAAACTGAATTTTGCCTTTTAATTACATAGCAAAGATTAACAAAAATGTATTTCATTAGTTAACATTTTTTAAATGTACACTTAAGTAGGTACTTCACACAAAATAATATTCTAATGCATTCTTTTAAAGAAAGATAAAACTTACCTGTACTTTGACTTGGGTGGCATGGGCTTCCCAGACAAGACAGAGAGCCAGGAGCACAAAAGTAATAAAAAGCATGCCCTTCATTGTTTGTTTTAAGCCTGTAGTCTGCTGTTGGTGTATTTGAAAGTTAGCTCACCTCAGTCTCTGCTCTCTGACATTCTCCTATCTTCCTTTTAAAGGATCGACTATCAACTCAAGCCTGGGATTGGCTCAAATGGGAGCCAAGTATTTCCCACGGGTTAATGAGTAGTGATGGAGGATGTTAAAATGTCAGAAGGGCGAATAAATCCTCTGTGACTTCATCCAGAGTATGATGTTTTTATGGACCCTTAGGTGTGACTTGGTAATTAATTTATAGTCACAGAAAATGTTTATATGCTGAAGGTAGACAAATTATGAATAGTTTTCACAAAATAATAATAATAACTTTTGGAATTGTAATTATTGCTCCCAGAACATCTTAAATTGATAATGTAATATAATATGAATGTCTACTAGAGGTGGGAAAAAAATTGAGATGGGAAAAGGTGCTTCTGCATCAATACATGAAACTCCATAATTTGACATTTATTATGAATAAAGATTTTTATTGAAATGTAGGCTATGGACATCACAAAACATTTGAGCTAAAAATATTTGCCTACATTGTAAAGTAAATGATAAATTGAAGAAAGAGTAATGTTTTTTGTCTTAATAAGACTAAACCAACTGGACTATGAAACAGAAAGATGTATAACCAGTGTGCCATTTGCAGACTACATTTGAGTTAAATTATGCTAGCTATGCTACAACTATATGATGTGAAGATTAACAAACTCCGATTTGCACCCAACTGCTTGTAAAGCAACCATATGTGCACATTTAGGATTTAATTAAGAATCACTGTTCACTGTTGTTCCCCATCCAATCTTATAGAGCTTGAAAGGATCTACAAAGAATATTGTGAGAAACCATCCAAATCCAGGTAGCAAGGCTGGTAGAGGCATACCCAAGACTCAAAGCTGTGATTGCTGCCTGAATAAGGGGTCTGAATATTAATGTACATATGATATTTATGGATTTTTTTGCAATCGACCGACACAAATTTAAAGAATTGCTCTGTCATTATGAGGTATTGTGCGTAGATTGAAGGAAATATTTTTTGATCAATTATGAATGATGTATGACACAACAAAATGTGGATAAACTGAAGGAGCTTGAATAATTTTTAAGGACACTGTATCTATTGTTTTAGTCCAAATGACTCCAGCTCAGTAAATTCAGTTGAGAGTCACTGTCTAAATCCAGATTTTTTCAAGCAGATTTATATTAGGACTGAGACTGGACCATTTATTCAACTCTTCTTGAAAAGTATATATTGGGCATTACAATTTGTGTAAAGATCCTGCACAAAGACTGAAGCAACTTTCTAAATAAAAATGATCTGGGTTCTGTACCGTCTGATATTTGTTTTGATCCTAACAACCTCCCCAGTCCCTGATATGTACAGTATGCTCATAACGTGATGCTACAAACACATATTCACTTAGATTCTTAGATCTGAATGAGGATAGTTTTTAAATCTGATTGAATGGCGGTTTATAAATCGTAGTTTCAGTGTTTGTCATGATTTTATATACAACATCAAGGTGATATGTGAGCCAAATACATTTATTTGGTCATCCACACAGCCCGCCCTGCATTAACACTTAGTTGTTGGCCTCATTCCAGTCATCTGGCAAGGCCCCCTTGATACAAAGGTCAACATTTTACAACTTAGAGCTTTTAAAAAAAAGATTTATAGCTATGGAGCCCTTGTAACTGTTCTGGTATAATGCAATCAATAATAATCAACAATGTTTTTCTTAGGGCCAGGATGACATCTTCTTGGATATGATGTACAGACTTAAGCATGTAGAATATGGAAATAATGCATAATAATGACAAATTGTAATATTTCAGCAATTTGAGGTTCATGAGGTTCATTCATGAATGTAACTCAACAGGGGTGGAAATCTCTAAGCACCTGACAATTCATAAAATCATGAAGATGTAGCATGCATTTCCGATGCTAGTAGTGTAACTTGTTGCAGTTATGAAAGAACCAAAAAATTCCAATACCTTTTTTGGGAGTAATGTTCATATTTTACTAACTGGAATTAAGGAGGAATTCAGCTGTATTTACATCCCATCACCTTTCGCTCTAAAGCTACATTTTTATATTCTTCTGTGGTATGTCAACTTTGTGTCCTTGTACCGTGTGCTAGGGTGTTTCAGAAGTTTCAGAAATTTCAAAGCATGCTGTAAACAAAACGCAACGCAGCCCACTCCTGCAACTTTGCCCTCTTTGATAAGAATGGCATCCGCTGGTTCGCATGGTTTTTACCGCACTCTGTGTGTTCATGGCGTCATACTATTTCAGTCAATTTTGGTGTCACTAAAGTGATGCTGGGACATTATGTTGTAATTTGGTGGCAGTGTGTAATTTGGTTGCAACATTGAGTGAATGCAAGAGTTTTCAAGGGCCGACGTGCCATAAAACCTTTTATGATAAAATGTTCAATAGATCCAGTGATTCGCTTTGCCCTTTACGAACTTTGTGGATGTTTGACATTTGCTCAACTGTATGCATACCGAATGGCTCTTATCCAGTTCTTTTATCTTTTCTAGTTAAATCTCACCAAATATATTAAATAAGTTTCATGTTCCAGCTTAGGCCACTTAAGGACATTAACAGAGTTGTCACTCCAGCATTGTTTTAGCTGTGTGCTTTGTGTTATTGTCATGGTGAAAGATGAATCTTCGCCCCAGACTGAGGTCATGTGCACTCTGGATCAGATTTTCTTCAAGGACCTCTCTATAATTTGAATTGGAGAAATTGGCCCATGTGATATTTAGCAAAAAAAGTACGCAGTCGCCTGTCTTATTATGAGGTCATTGTATACAACTGTGTACATCAAATAACACAATGTACTGTTTAAATCCATTCTGCCAAATTCGGATCAGGTATTCACTGTGAACATGAGAATCTGTACTAGGTGTCAAGTACCAGATTGCTCCTACTGCAGCCAAGCACTATAACCTCAGTACTTCTCTTTGGTGTCAACCTAATGACGTTAACCGTGTCAAGTACAATGACAACATTGACTCAAGATATTAATTACCCCAATGGTCATCGTTTTTAACAACATGCTTGACTGACAGAAATAGACAGATGGTCTCTATGATGTACAACAAAAAATAAGCATGGAAAAGAGCAATAGCTGAGACAAGCATGACTAATGACACACATTTACGAGAGGTTGCACCGGAAGTCTCCCACACAGGTCTGACCTTGTTGTATGACTAATCAAATGAACCTTGGGACTAGAATTTCCCAACTAGAAAGTCGGTGTATTGCTATAAAATGTTATTTGTTCATACAAACACACCTCATACAGAAACCTGTGCAGAAATATGCAAAGTATTGAACAAAGCCTTATTAAAGACAGTAAACAGAATACAGTGATCAGTCTATAATTTTATTGGTAGGTGTATTTGAACAGTGAGAGACAGAATAACAACAAAAAAAATCCGGAAAAATGCATGTCAAAAATGTTATAAATTGATTTGCATTTTAATGAGTGAAATAAGTATTTGACCCCTCTGCAAAACATGACTTAGTACTTGGTGGCAAAACCCTTGTTGGCAATCACAGAGGTCAGATGTTTCTTGTAGTTAGCCACCAGGTTTGCACACATCTCAGGAGGGATTTTGTCCCACTCCTCTTTACAGATCTTCTCCAAGTCATTAAGGTTTCGAGCCTGATGTTTGGCAACTCGAATCTTCAGGTCCCTTCACAGATTTTCTATGGGATTAAGGTTTGGAGACTGGCTAGGCCACTCCAGGACCTTACTGTGCTTCTTCTTGAGCCACTCCTTTGTTGCCTTGGCCGTGTGTTTTGGGTCATTGTCATTCTGGAATATCCACGACCCATTTTCAATGCCCTGGCTGAGAGAAGGAGGTTCTCACCCAAGATTTGACGGTACATGGCCCCGTCCATCGTCCCTTCGATGCGGTGAAGTTGTCCTGTCCCCTTAGCAGAAAAACACCCCCAAAGCATAATGTATCCACCTCCATGTTTGACGGTGGGGATGGTATTCTTGGGGTCATAGGCAGCATTCCTCCTCCTCCAAACACGGCGAGTTGAGATGATGCCAAAGAGCTCGATTTTTGTCTCATCTGACCACAACATTTTCACCCAGTTCTCCACTGAATCATTCAGATGTTCATTGGCAAACTTCAGACAGGCCTGTACATGTGCTTTCTTGAGCAGGGGGACCTTGTGGGCGCTGCAGGATATCAGTCCTTCACGGTGTAATGTGTTACCAATTGTTTTCTTGGTGACTATGGTCCCAGCTGCCTTGAGATCATTGACAAGATCCTCCAGTGTAGTTCTGGGCTGATTCCTCACCGTTCTCATGATCATTGCAACTCCACGAGGTGAGATCTTGCATGGAGCCCCAGACCGAGGGAGATTGACAGTTCTTTTGTGTTTCTTCCATTTGCAAATAATTGCACCAACTGTTGTCACCTTCTCACCAAGCTGCTTGGCGATGGTCTTGTAGCCCATTCCAGCCTTGTGTGGGTCTACAATCTTGTCCCTGACATCCTTGGACAGCTCTTTGGTCTTGGCCATGGTGGAGAGTTTGGAATCTGATTGATTGATTGCTTCTGTGGACAGGTGTCTTTTATACAGGTAACAAGCTGAGCTTAGGAGCACTTCCTTTAAGAGTGTGCTCCTAATCTCAGCTCGTTACCTGTATAAAAAACACCTGGGAGCCAGAAATCTTTCTGATTGAGAGGGGCTCAAATACTTATTTCACTCAAAATGCAAATCAATTTATAATATTTTTGACATGAGTTTTTCTGGATTTTTTTGTTGTTATTCTTTCTCTCACTGTTCAAATAAACCTATCATTAAAATTATAGACTGATCATTTCTTTGTCAGTGGGCAAACGTACAAAATCAGCAGGGTATCAAATAATTTTTCCCTCACTGTATATCTTCCTATCCCTAGTGAACGCTGGGGATGTCATATTCCTCAATGTTAGTGGTCAAGGGTGGATGAAACTCTGAACAGGTTCCAGTCTGTATTCTCAAAGCAGTCTTGCACCATAGTCAGCCTCCTCTGTCCACTGTCTCACTGTGCTCAATGTGAGTAGCTCCCTCTTGAGTTCTTGTTTACAGACAAGGATGAGGAAGATGTAGACATTATCTGATTGGGCGTGGGTAAGATATATCTTCAGTGTTGTGAGTCCGAAGGTCGGAAAATTGATAAATCAAGGCAGAAGATGGACAAACGATCCACTAATAAAGTGTGTGGTGTGATTTAAGTCTGCCATGTGTCTATGAGAACCAAGCCGCAGCACTTACGTTCTCCTGTGATGTTTCATCGTTTTGTTCTTAAACGATGAAACATTTCCTACGCTGCCACCCCAATGTGGCCTTTGTTCATCTCAGTCAGCAGCTGGTTGGTCCACCAGGAGGGCAGTGTAGGCAGCACATGTAATAGTCAAGATCTGCTGGGCTGAGAGATGGGTGTGAGGCTTTTGCTTTGTAATCCATGGGTTATCTGTTGTGAAAAATTGTTGCATGAACAGTTTGAGTAAACAATGTATGCATTTCAATATTTGTAATTTTTGCTGAATTGCCAGGGATTCATTCAAAAGCCATGTGTTGGAAGGGTGTGGACTTCACCCAACAATGAATGGTATTGTATACCGATCATTAAACATATTCATGACCCTTTGGAAAATTACTAGTAGCTTTGGAAACCCTGATCATGTGGCTAATTTGTGCCCCATATAAAATATCTAACCAAATGCTCATTATAAACTCATAATAATAATTCATAATACCTTAAAATAATCAGTGTTTTAACACCTTTTTTAAAATAATACAACATTCATATTTTTTACAATGACAAAATAAGTAGCTACTTCATGATTCATGATATACTGCAAGGTTTTTAGGTGTCAGACATTTTGCGTATGCAGCCTTATCAGTTATCGCATCCAATGGTCAGGTGAGCAGACTATCGTCATGTCTGGGCTGTAAAGTGAACAAATCATCTCTTTTTAACAGGCCTACAGTATGTCATTGAATAGCCAATAAAGAGAAGTTGGTGGTTCTCCACGTAAACTGCGGATGGGATCTCTGATATTGTTGTCAATATTTGCAAGGTTTACTACCAATTGCTTTAAAGCTGTAACGTGAGATTTTCCACATATATTCATTTGATTGAACCCTCTACTGGGGCTCATCAGCAGAAGCCTGGGGCCTTGCTTTACTGAGTAACATTTTGAAATAGTAGGACTTGGACCTGTCCAGTGGTTGATTTTCTTTTTGGAATAATCCACATGGAATCCTTTGAGATAGAGTTTGTTTCTCATACCAATGCAAACAAGACTTCAACAAAACTCTATAATGTATAATCATTGTAATGGACCAATTGATTATTTCTCCAGATAAGAATATCAGCTAAACATTCACATCACTGACAATCTTTCGATGTGAGCCACTGACATTTTTCTTGACAAAGCCATACAGATAACTGCAGCAGGGCTTTTAAACTGATGTTTTAATATTGTGTTTATCAAGGACATTTTCACCATTCATTTTTTACACATTTAATCACATCCAGTTTTTACCACTGGTTCCACGAGTAGAATCTTTTTTAGCACAGAAGACAACACTAAACAGCTAAGATCTGCCCTTAGTCAGGTGTTATCACAAGATTAAGTCAAATGAACAGAAGATAAGAGCACCAGCTAAACTGCTAAAATTATAAGCAAGTTTCTCTAATGTCTGTCTAGGAAATGTTTAGAGACTAGATTTATTGAAGCAGAAAAGAAGAGAATACATGTATGAATTTGTGTAGTTGCACCCCCTCTCGTGGCCTTCTGGGTTCTTATCTTCAGCGCTTGATGAAATGTGTCTTGGGGTGGGGGGGTTTCCATTCTGGGAAGAAAGATAATATAGAGATACCGGAGTGTTGACAAAGTCTAAAGCTTCTCGTCCAATTCTTATCGTATTAGTTTATAGAAGTAAACCCACTAGGCCAACTAAAATATTATTACTGTATATGGGACTTTGTAATTATGAAGATAAATCACTGTTTATGTTGCCTAGAAATGATTAATGATTTACTGAGATGTTGCATTTAATCTGTTGTTGAAAGACTACACTGAGTGGGCCCTTGCAAATTCCATTAATATTACGTCTTATTTTTTTTGCCATCAATCTACACACAATACTGCCAATTTATTGAAAATGAAAAACTGAAATATCTCATGAACATAAGTATTCAGACCTTTTATACACCTGCCTAATAACAAACTGCTGGGAAGCCAATTGTCCAAATACATTTGGTCCATTTACAAAGGACTATGCACACCATGTGTTGTTATTTCAATTTTTCAGCCGGTATGAATGAAAATACCCTTAAATTAAAGCTGACAAGCTGTACTTCATCCCTATCGCTGTGCATCTTAAGCACTTTAAGCATTTTACACATTAACTTAAATTTGGTGACAAACAATCAACCAATCACAGAATTTTTGCCTGCGGGCCAGATCTGCTCCAAACAAGATTCACGACGAAAAAGCAACTCGGTTTCTGAGACATATTTCTGAGTTTTGTTTGTCCAATGTTGCATCAGTGTAAAGATGCATCAGTAGTCGGGTAGTGTAATAGATTTTCCATGTTATGTTTCATAATTCTATTTAATGAAGTTGAGAATACAACAGCAATCATCCCCCTTTGGGAAAGCATTTCGTTTTATCTTCAAACATTTTCAGAGTGAGATTGTAAACATCAACAAATGAGCCCCTGTCTATAGAAGAGCCAATGCAATTTTGAGCAAGGCACTTAAAGCACTCCTCTAAATTGCTCTGGATTAGAGTGTCTGCTAAATGACTAAAGTGTGAAATGGATGGATGCTAATAATCAAAGAACATAATCTGTCGATATTTCATGTAAGAAATCATGATTAATTTAGAAAATGTCTTAGTGACATTCTAAGTGAATAAAACATATGAGATACACTGTATACACAACACTCTAAATGAAAGAGAGCTTTAATTTGCAATTAACCAAAAAACGTCCCACCCTGGCCCACAAATGCAATGCAAGGACAGAAAAAGCATAAGAAAAGCATAACAAACACTGGGAAGATTACTGCTGTTAAATGTTTCCAGTGTCATCAGATTTAAGAACAGGTTTCCAGCTGTAAAAAAGTATTAATATTAACAATGCCATTGCAATGCATTATTGAAATGAAAGAAAACGTTATATACAAAATATGACAAATTATCCCTTCAAATGTTTATCAATGCCGTGCACCTTTTTTTGCAATTCATCATAGTACGGGTCACTGCCCTCCAGCAATGCGCCATTTCAGTTTACAATTTCATAAATGAATATAAGCTATGGACCAAAACAGGACCTCAATACTGCACCATCCTTTCCCATGTATGCGTTCAGTCAGTTTGAGAAAGTTGGCCTACTGGATATTCGGACCACGTTATACGTATTCAGTCCAGGGGCATCGAAACCTGGGGACATACCCCGCTTGTCAAACACGTAAAAGTTAAAGAGCTGCCCGTCTTGGGCTTCAAGTGATACAGAGGCAGTGCTGACCCGCAGAACACAGGGATACTCCTTCTCAAACATCACCCTGAACACTCTGTCCACCAGATAGTTCAGTTTTATCGTCCGATATCTCTCTGGGATCAGGTCCTCAATCTGAGGTCCAAACTGCTGCATGATCAGAACCCCATCTGGTCCAGCTTTGATTTCATAGAAGGTGATGTTTCCATAGGTAAAGAAGCCTACATAAGGGTCCGGATTAGGGGGAGGAATGAGGATCTTTTTGGCCTCCCGGAATGCCTTCTCCATGGCAGGTATGATATGGCTGTAAGCCTTGGCCACCACATCCTGGTTCTGAGGTCTGGTTCCAGCCATCAGGACCACCAGGCCCAGCTTCAGCCTGGGGACCAGTGAGAAAGTGGCTGAGTAGCCATCTAGGTCTCCGTCTTTACGCACAAGCTCATAGCCGAGCTGCTCATTTACCTCCCAAGGCGTGCCGGTGCGGTTGGCAAAGTAATCCTTATCACAGCGGAAGAGAGGGGTCAGCATGATTTTCAGGGTGTCAGGCTCCAGGAGCTTCCGATGGTAAGCCCCTAGCAGCATCATAGCTAGTTTGGCCAGGTCAGCAGCGGTGGAGAACATCTGGCCTGAGGGACGGTACCAGCCCAGGTCATAAAGCGGGGCCGGCTGGCCACTGGAGTAGACACCCACAGCCATTTGGCTCTGGATCCCTTGTGTGATATCAAAGCCTGTATCCTCCATTCCCAGCCGATCCAGGATATTATCATTGATCCATCGCTGGTAGTCCAGACCCACCACCTTCTCAGCCATGACGTGGGCTAGTAAGGAGAAGGCTAGATTACTGTAGTGGCATCTGCAAAACACAGGGCAGTATAGTGGGAGGCAATAACGCTAGAGCAGAATGCAGGGTTAATACAGCCAACAGGGTTTAGAACATTTAACTATTACTTATATCCATATGAGGATAGCAGTAAGTTCTATTACACACAGCAGATACTGACTGAGGAAATACACAACATTTAAATGTATAATGATCTAATGTAATCAAACAATTAGAATTGCTAAGGTCTTACTTGGTGCCAGGGTCTGCAACAAGAACGTCGTCCTGTAACAGTTTCAATGCAGCCTGTGTTTTCCCCTTCCAAAGCAAGTTTGTGGCTCTAAGTCTTCTTGGTAGACCTGCAGTTGACAAAACAAAAACATCTTTAATCCCTATCATTGAATTTTGAATTTGGTCATGTCATTATTTGTTGACCGATTCCCTTTGTGTTTTTGCTAGTTGCTAGTAGCCATTTTTTTACAGTGTTCTGCAGAATCTTGTGAACCAGGTGATATAAGCCATTGCAGTAAATGCATTACCAGAATGCGTTATTTGCGGTCTTTTTGAGGTGGCGGGGTGCCCTAAGGAGACAGAATGTCTCCTAGACATTTGTCGCTTACATTTGTAAATATCAAACCATTTTTAACACAAACACGTGGCATACAACAATTGAAGAGGGAAAACCAGGGGAACACGCTCATACACTTAGACACCACTTTCCGCTCAGTCACACAGTCATAGCCAAATCCGTCCAGTGTCGTTAGTGGTGGTTATCTTGTCACAAAAACAATTACCTTGACCAAATGATTACAAATTTCAAAATATCACTGTCCTGGTCACAAAAGCAAAGTTTGTGAGGAATAATAGCCATTGTCTATACTTTTGAAGCATAAGCAAATAGGAAATAACACCTATAACAACCAGGAACAAAAAATAAATAAAAATTTGTCACACTGTGTAATCAGTTCAGTTTCAGTTTCAATTCAGTTTCAAAGTTTATTAGTCAAATGCACCAAATAACACAGCGTGATCCTGCACAATGAAATCTTTGTGACATGGCACCCAACATCCAATATAGACTGCTTGAAGATGCATTTCTAGTCAGTGAAAACAGTGCAAATTGTCCTTTCTCCCTAGGCACAGTATTGTTAGATATACATAGATTCATTAGTAGAATGCAACACATCTATGGACTGTATATCAAAGCTGGACATTGAAACACAATCACGTAGGCTTATTTAAAAACAAAATATTGAATAATATTAATAAAATCCTTTTGAAGTTTGTGCTGTAGCATTTACTGTTAAACAATTCAAATCAATCCTGCAGCATATGCTGTGTTAAGTACTTACTATAGATGGCATACATTTTTTTTGCATGAAAATCAGCTAAATGTTAAAATATTCTACCTATGCAGTACTTCTACAGATACAGTGGATATAAAAAGTCTACACACCCCTGTTAAAATGTCAGGTTTTTGTGATGTAAAAGAATGAGACAAAGATAAATCATGTCAGAACTTTTTCCACTTTTAATATGACCTATGTGAACAATTCAATTGAAAAATAAACTGAAATCTTCGAGGGGGAAAAATGAAAAATAAAAACCTTACAATAACCTGGTTGCATAAGTGTGCACCCTCTTATAACTGGGGATGTGGCTGTGTTCAGAATTAACCAATCACATTCAAACTCATGTTAAATAGAAGTCATTACACACCTGCCATCATTTAAAGTGACTCTGATTAATCACAAATAAAGTTCAGCTATTCTAGTAGGATTTTCCTGACATTTTCTTAGTTGCATCTCAGAGCAAAAGCCATGGTCCGCAGAGA
>JACXGI010010049.1:10497-28755 GCA_016801175.1 Esox masquinongy | reverse complement strand
ACCTCAGACGGGCCTGGACATGTACTGGCTTAAGCAGGGGGACACGTCTGGCACTGCAGGATTTGAGTCCCTGGCGGCGTAGTGTGTTACTGATGGTAGCCTTTGTTACTTTGGTCCCAGCTCTCTGCAGGTCATTCACTAGGTCCCCCCGTGTGGTTCTGGGATTTTTGCTCACCGTTCTTGTGATCATTTTGACCCCCAGGGGTGAGATCTTGCATGGAGCCCCGGATCGAGGGAGATTATCAGTGGTCTTGTATGTCTTCCATTTTCTTATAATTGCTCCCACAGTTGATTTCTTCACACCAAGCTGCTTACCTATTGCAGATTCAGTCTTCCCACCCTGGTGCAGGTCTACAATTTTGTTTCTGATGTCCTTTGACAGCTCTTTGGTGTTGGCCATAGTGGAGTTTGGAGTGTGACTGTTTGAGGTTGTGGACAGGTGTCTTTTATACTGATAAGTTCAAACAGGTGCCATTAATACAGGTAACGAGTGGAGGACAGAGGAGCCTCTTAAAGAAGAATTTACAGGTCTGTGAGGGCCAGAAATCTTGCTTGTTTGTAGGTGACCAAATACGTATTTTACCGAGGAATTTACCAATAAATTCATTAAAAATCCTACAATGTGATTCTCTGGATTTTTTTTTCTCATTTTGTCTCTCATAGTTGAAGTGTACCTATGATGAAAATTACAGGTCTCATCTTTTTAAGTGGGAGAACTTGCACAATTGGTGGCTGACTAAATACTTTTTTGCCCCACTGTACATACTGTATAGTGTACATGATAGTTAGATTATTCAACTTCATTGTCATTGAACAGTGTCACTTGAACAGTGTACATGATAAACACGTTAATTTTAGGACATCTATATGCATTTGCAAGGCTGTAATTCGTCTTTCTCTTTTCCAATAATTGTTTTTTATTTAAATTAGTCAGCAGAATGGAGTCTTCGCAATCTTTGCGAACTGAGCTTAGGCTAGGACTGGGCTGTGGCGAATATTACATAACTGCCTGATCGAAATTATTTGAGCCAGATCGCAATTATTTTATAGACGATAACTTGATCTTCTTGCACAATATTTTGATTCTAAAATCATGTTTCCAATCTGAATAAGGGATTCTAGGCCAATGTTAGAAACGTCTCAACAAATACCACGCAAATTATGTCCTTTCCATAGGTCTACTTTTCTGCTCTGCGCAAAGTTATAGGCTCAGATCATTTCCTGAAACTCGTTTGCTTTTTACTTTCAGTATGTGTAAACCTAGTAGGCCTATAGAGTTTATTTGTAAGCAAAGATAAATTAACATGCTATTGTATTGCTTCGAAATCAAATGTCTAGCAAGCTGTTGAACGAATAATAAGGTAAGCTATAACTTTGTGATTGTCACTGCTAACCGTTTGCAGGTGTTATTTAAAAAACGTTGCGACTCCAACTGGCTATTTGATTAAAATAAAATTCCTATTTTATTGAATTTTTTTTCTTTTTTGTACTTTAAAATATTAAATGTGTCCGAGGAGGTGAATATAAATGTAAAATGTCCCTTAAAATTGTTTTCATTCCCATTGCTCATACAACTACAGGGCAGTTTGAAATATAATGGTGTAAGGATCACTGGAGAACATTCTAGCGACAACCGACAATGTTCACTATCTTACGGATAGTTTTAACGAGTGTATTCGTTTCAACACATATCCTACATCAATGAAAATGTACACACTAAACAGAATAAATAAATTGAACACTAGAACCACCAAGACAGACCTATATATGCATTCATTCCTGATTAGTGTGAACTAGCCTACAAAACAATCAAATGGCCATTACAAACCTATTTCTATAGGGACTTGTGTTAGGTTAATACATTGGTTATTAATCTGCGTAGACCAGCCTATTATCTCTGGATGAACTGGTGATGATGGATGGGCTACTATGACTACAAACATACGAAAAACTACGAAAAAATACATGCATAGACTCCACACACTGCAGCTCCGATTTTTATACATAATGGCTCCGGGTAAAATAACCGTCCTATTTGATTGAGTAATGTTTGTCCGGGTGTTTCCATATTAGCCCCGGATCTTTGATCAAGGTCCAAAAAATATTTGTTTTATAGAGAGGTCAAATGATGCAGTAGGCATATTCTAAAGACGACAGCGGACTAGAGCTCAGTTCATGTAAGCGCGGCGGTACATTCGTTTTGAATAGCTGAGGGTTGTTAGGCTGTGAATTAGTATACTAGCTGCTATTGGTCACAACTAGTGAGCAACGCTTTCTCTTTTTACAATGCAAGAAGTTCAACTTAAACACTTAAACAAGACTACAACTTGTATTCGTTGTAATGTTGCCTGGATTGAATATTTATTGGACAATCTTGTTTTGTATTACATACAATGTTTTATCATTTGAGCAAAATGTCATGGCACACTTGATGCGTCCTTACCTTGCCAACGTGCTACTATTCAGCCGATTGCTCACTGTTCTGACTTAACGCTTTGGCGTTCAAAGGTTGCCTTGCTTTAGGGTTTCAAATAACTATTAATGAAAAATAATAAGCCCATCACTGGACGGAATCAAAGAACATTGGGCTGTAGCAACTATTACATTGCCTTTTAATGCTGCTGCATAATGAATTTGGTCTAATTAGACATACTAATTATTATCTCGTTTGAACAACTTAGTATCTCGTTTGAACGACTTAGTAAAATAAAAAATGATGAAAAAAAAAAATGAAAAAAAAAACAAGTTTTTTTTTTACTATTTAATTTTTTTGCTAAGTCGTTCAAACGAGATACTAAGTCGTTCAAACGAGATACTAAGTCGTTTGAACGACTTAGCAAAAAAACAATTAGTAGTAAAAAAAAAAAAAAACTAAAAAAAAAATCTAAATTTAATTTTTTTTTTTACTACTTAATTTTTTTTACTAAGTCTATCAAACGAGATACTAAGTCATTCAAACGAGATAAACATAGTCCCTGGGCCCAAATTTTTTTCTTACTACTTGGGCTTCAGGGCTTCCGTAATGCCATGATACATTTGATTGATATTAAATTCTCAGTAAAAAGTGCAAAGCAGTTTTCCAAAATCACAAAGCACATCACGCTCTTTTTCTAAACAAATTAATGTTCTATATTGGGCTGGTTTTGGGATTTGTAAAAAAACATTTGCAGTATTAAGCCCATTCAAATGTATAGTTTCTAGGAGGCTACACAATTAGAGAAGGATATTGAGATAACATTGACCACTGACCAACAGTAGCAACCTGGCAATAGATGTTAACGATCTCTCAGTTGCACACCGCACTTATTTTGGCAACCCTACATGCATGTTTTCCCTGCATAAATGGTGAAACAAACATAAACCAGTAGCCCAACTCACAGAGAATAGAAAGGAAAAAGCAATTTCAGTATCTCATCAGGGCCGCTCTGGATAAGGCATGTCAGATTGCTTATGTCTATGTGTAGTCTGCCTGATCCATTCAGGCCTATTCAGTTTTTGAATGGGTGTTGGGAGTAACATTTTATGATTGTTAAATCCGATTATAACAGGGAAGTGGAAAACGTGACTTGAGTTGTGTCTGTTTTGTCCAGCCTGCCCCAGCTCCCTCTTTAATTAACACCTTGCGTCTATGTATTCTATCGGCAACTAAAAAACATTGCTACGGTGAAATCTGTATTTTTCATACCTTGTAATGGCTTACGCCTACTATTGAGCTATAGATCGGTGCTGGCAGCCTGGCACAAACAAGACAACCCACTTCACCAGTCCTCCACCTGATCACGCACCTACCACAATGAAAGTAGGCTAACTGAAAACAGGCCACAACAACATACATTCTCTGACTGAATAGTTCTCAAAGTGACCCAACTGTATGAAACTCGTTTGTGTGCTACATGATTGACAGCCCTCATCTGATGGTTTCTTCTCATGTGTCCAATCACAGTGTTCCAAGCATAAAACACACAGTCCAATGTGGACAGCTCTATCAAATGGGTGAGGTCCCGCCCCATTTCATTTGGATGACGCACAACCTCACATCATCCAAATGAAATGTCTATTTCATTTGGACAAGGCATAAGTGTACACAATGCAAATGCAATGTGTATTTATTTATATATATATATTTATTTATATATATATATTTATTTATATATATATATATATAAAATTTATTTATTTCATATTATGGCACATTTAGTCCTCCATAGATTGCAGCCCAAATAAATGATTCACAGAGTTCAAGTAACAGACACATCTCGACATCAACTATTCAGCGGAGACAGCGTGAGTCAGGCCTCAGACAGGTGGAAATCTGTCCTTTCGTCTGACTCCAAGTTGTTGGTTCCATCTGCTCTGTCTTTGTTAGACACAGAGTGAGTGAAGGGATGATCTCCACGTGCGGTTCCCATTGTGAGGCATGGAGGAGTTGGTGTGATGGAGTGGGGGTGCTTTGCTGGTGAGACTGATTTATTTAGAATTCAAGGAACATTCAACCAGCATGGTTACCACAGCATTCTGCAGCGATACACCATCCCATCTGGTTTGCACTTACTGGCACTCTCATTTGTTTTTCAACAAGGCAATGACCCAAAACACATCTCTCGGCCGGTGTAATGGCTAATTCACCAATAAGGAGAATGATGGAGTGCTGCATCAAATGACCTGGCCTCCTCAATTACTGGACCTCAACCCCACTGAGATGGTTTGGAATGAGTTAGACCGCAGAGTGAAGGAAAAGCATCCAACAAGTGCTCAGGATATGTGGGAACTCCTTCAAGACTATTGGAAAATCATTCCAGATGACTACATCATGCAGCTGGTTGAGAGAATACCAAGAGTGTGCAAAGCTGTCATAATGTCAAATCAAAGGGTGGCTTCTTTGAAGAATCTCAATTATACATGTATTTTGATATTTTTAACACTTTTTTGATTACTACATGCTTCCATGTGTTATTTCATAGTTTAGAAATCTTTGCTATTATTTTACAAAGTGGAAAATGGTAAAAAATAAAAAAATCCCCTCAAATGAGTAGGCTTGTCCAAACTTTTGACAGGTACTGTATATCTTACCTCATTTCAGCAACACCCAGCAGGGTCAGAAGAGTAAAAAATCAAGATGTGTCCTCTGAAGAATATCTTTCAAAGCCTCTCTGTTTCTAATCACACTTCCTGTCCCCAAACAGGAAGTACTCACTAGCACCTATGTGCTGGGAGGGGACAACATTCACTGGCCAACAATCATCATTCAGCTTGTAGGATCCTGGCCTACCACAATGAGTTGCAACATAAACGTGTTTGACACCAACCCCACCAAACAGTGCTGATTCAATTTGCACTGACACGAGGGGCTCCATGCATTATTTTTGTGAAGAAACCAGGATACAAACTCCTGGCAGCAAAATGTACTCTTGTCAATTATTGTGCCATTCGGTTGTCTTTTAGATATGCTAGCATAGAAAAGGTAAAACCCTTGATCTTCAAATCTTTTTTGCCATACTGTGACTGAATATAACCAATATGCATGTTGACCCTCAATATCAACCCTCCCTCCCTTTCTCTCTTTCTTTCATTTTCCCTCCCTTCCCTAGTTAGGTCTCCAGTCTAGCTATTACTACAGATACATTTGGACGGGCATGCAAAAGCATTTTCATGTGTCTGTGTGTGTGTGTGTGTGTGTGTGTGTGTGTGTGTCTCTTTCTGCATGTGTAGGACTGTGTGTCAGTGCCCGCATGCTTGCACGTGTGTAGATGAGTGTGACACTAGTGAGGAAAAAACATGAATGTACATCAGAAACTGATACACCAAGCCCCTTTGAATCCTTGCTGCTTTCCGGGCCTAATGTTCTCACTTAACGCCAATTACTTTTCTCGCTGCTACTAGATAATAAACATATTTAAGCATAAATACCGCATCCATTTGGCCGCTTATTGAACGTAACGCCTCTGTATCTCTCAATGTTGTTCCTGTATTGATTTTCAGAAGTCAACACCAGTGATCCATGAAGACAACATGGTGGCATATATTAGAGCCGTTTCAGCCAATTAGAGTGATGTATGCGGGGCACCGTGGCGACGGAGTCTGTGTCACACTCCAACGGAGACTCTCTCACTCATTTTTTCGAGTAATTAGAAAAACATCACATGACACACCAGGGAACAAGGGGCCCGCAGGGCACACAGTCATTGACACGCACACACTTCCTGCAACACGCACACACACTTATTTGCATATGCATGTAAACACACACACACACACTGACTTTTCAGTAAATTGCTTTTAACAGTGATTTATGGTACAGATTTAGCTGTAATTGTTCCTCTGGATTCATCTTCATTTAACAAGGATAAATGTCTTATTTACAAGTCTAATTACAGATCATTCATTTAGCTTTACTTAGAAGGAGAACTTCCAAATCGTACTACATAGTGTTCTGGCCAGCCCTGTCAGGACCAGTAGGGGGCAATCTAACTCTCTGGGGTGTGTGTGTGTGTGTGTTTGTGTGTGCGTGTATCAGAGCTGAAGTATAGAACGAGCTTACCCCAGGCAGTGGAGCTTAACAGGTCTATTTCATAGACGATGGCTTTTGTTTTGTGAAGGGGTATTATTTATGTGTGTTTGCGCGTGTGTGTTTGTGTGTGTGTGTGTGTGTGTGAGAGTATGTGCATGTGTATTTATGTGTACACTGCTGCTATTCCATTTTCCTCTTCAGTGCTTTTGTGGACATTATAATTCATGCCCACTTAAATCTTACCATACAGGGTCACACACGGCTAAACCAAAGAATTTGTATGAAGGAGATTTGGTGTGTGAGTTTGTGGGCATGCGTGCACACTAGAGGGTGAAGGGGTGTGCACGCGTGCGTTTCAGTTTGCATGTGTGTGTATTCATCTGCTTGTGGAAATTAAATGTTTGACTTGTGGGACCATATGGTCCACCTGGCTAACTGTCCTCCACTCTACTTCAAACCTTGCCTGCTGCTACGCACTTACTAAAGGAACGGCCACATGACAAGCAATGCCTACTGAATTAGAAGTAGGCATAGAAAGTTAAAAGTATGTGCAAAATGTACATTTCTACAAGTATTTGAAAGGTACACCAGTTCCCCATGAGGGTGTCAGGGGAAGGTCTGTCTGTGTGTGCGTGTGTGTTTGTGTGTGGTATTGATGTAAATGCATGCAGAGAGCACCTGGTAGCAGCAGTCTCTGTCTAGAAGCCTGTGACAACAAAGGTGTCAAACACGCAGGGAGGGCAGGAGAGATCGGGGAGGCCTGTATGGCTGTCTGACTCCTCCAGCCTGGCCCGGAGGGAGGGAGAGATGGAGGGAGAAGGGGGGATGAAAATAAAAATGTCAGTCAAACTTAAGGTGGCAAAAAATTGGATTTGCTTCAGGTTCATGTAACTAATTTAGCTACAAATTAGTTACATGAACCTAAAGTCCATATTTGTTCACCTTGCCAATTTGTTTTTTTTCTGACGTAGTCCTGTCACTTAAATTAATGTGATGACTTAAGAAATACATACTTCAGACACAATAGGTCTGAAACTCAAGGATGTTAGTGGTTTTGCTACACAACATAAAAGCTTCAGTATCCATCTCAAATGAAAGAACATCTTCTGTTGTCCATTGGAAAAATGGCACCTTCAGTGACAATGTAAAATGTAATTCAAGGGCTGAGGGTGTAGGATTTAGGGGCTGTCAACTTTGGTTTTGGAGTCCAGCCATGATCATCTCTCAAACCCATTTCCTGGTTTCAAAAATTCTACACATTTTACTCAATTTGTTCAACTAAGCACTTAATACTCGAGGGGGTCATTGTGCCTAATTACATTTAATTTGCTATGACTGACACAATCTCAGTCATTTAAACAACATGGTATTTGTTGTATCGTTAGATCCCACCCCTTCTTTCTAACCATCCATCTTTTTCACATGAAACCACTCGCATGTGCCGTTTACCCTGAGAACAATGTTTTCAGTGTTGCTTAACAATGAAGGGTTGTAAGATTGGGTTTTTAACATCATGAACAATGGACTATCAAATGCTACAATAAATATTTGAATTACTCTCTTCCTTGATGACCAGGTACGCGCTCATTATTTCAACCACTATACAAAACGGCTGATTTCTAACAATGCCTTGCAGTAGTTGGTGACAGTAATCAAATGTAACATATTTCAACAGCTTAAATGTAGCATTTAAATGGACAGACCAACAATATCTGGCTAAACTTCCAAAGAATAAACCTAACCATAAACTCAGTGAAACAGAATTTTACGTTACCCACTCACCGGAGGCCGACAACCAACAATCTACTGCTGTCTACACATTATAATGTAATTATTTAAAACATGATCAGCTATTATTTAAAGACTGAATAATAGACATGTAGTTAATCAAGCTAAATGGTAAATTTATGCAAAACAAATTGGAACGCTTTACAAAGCAGACTGAACAGACCAGACTAGGGCTTAAGTAAATGGGAGTAGTGAAAAATCTTTCCTTAATTGCACATTTCCTCAAAATTTAAAGGTAAATCTTAGATTCGAGCCAATAGGTACTTCAACCATGTACAAACTTTAACCATGTGAAAGTGGCAACCTGATGACATGATTATTTTATTTTTGTCAACATCTTTATATAGACAATGTACATTTGATTTGATGACACCGCTTGCGCTGGAGGTCTATGATGGCCTGGAGCTGGGCACCAGTGATGTGCTGGGTGGTTTTCATCACACGTTACAGGGCCTTCCAGTCGGCTACGGAGCAGCCACCAAACCACCCTGTGGCGCAATTGGTCAGAATACTCTTGATCATGCAGCGGTAAAAGTTCACAAGGCTCTTGGGAGACAGGCGGGCCTTCTTCAACCTCCTCAAAAAGTGCAGGTGCTGCTGCGGCTTTTTGACCAGGGTTGAGGGTCCAGTAGAGTGTAGACACCCAGAAATTTGTAGCTGGGCACATGCTCCACCTCAGTGCCATCGATGAGGACTGGGGCATGACTGCAGCCTTTAGACTTCCTGTAATCCACAATGAGCTCCTTGGTTTTCGTCATTGTCACTGATCAGGCCTACCACCATAGTGTCATACACGAACTTGACAGTGGTGTTGGAACTGTGTACAGGAACGCAGTCATTGGTGAAAAGGGAGTACAAGAGGGGGCTCAGCACGCAGCCTTGTGGAACACCAGTGTTCAGGATCAGGGTGGAGGAGGTGAACGTGTCTAACCTGACAGACCGGGGTTTGTTAAGGTTAAGCTAGGGAATATCGCCAGGATTTCACCTGCAAGCACATTGTACAGGTCTTCCTACTCTGTCTTTGGACTGCAGATTTAATTTTTAACTTATGCCATTTGTTAGAGGGAATATGACAGCATTTCCATGCCCTGATGTCATGCCATCTATATTCCCTTATGCAATATAAAAAGAAAACGTCTTAGTCGTACTGAGATTACATTTTAAGCTTATTTCATCAGTGTGTGGCACCGTGGTTTCTCATGGGAAATGAGAAATAAAATGAGACAAATGCCCAGGCGCACGTATGGGACTCTAAGGATGGTCGCTGTGTGTCTGTGATGGTTGCTGTAGATCTGAAATACAATAGTGATGTGTCCTGTGGTCAAATTGAGTTGCTGTGGCCTGGTTTATGTATTTATTACCGTTTGGGTCTTTTTGGCTGCAGAGACTATTGGCTTTTACTGTGACAGGCATCCTGTTGCACCACATCTGGCTTGTTTAAACGATACAACAGAATAGTTGGTTAATTTAAACAAGTTTTGATTATACGGTTAGAAGTGCATTTTGATTATGTGGTTTTCTTAATAAACGGGCTTGGGCTAGAAGTCGTATTTGTAATAGTTACAATGTATGTCACATGGTTTTAAACTTGCTTGGGAGGAACTTTTTTGAGGCTATTTCATTTGTTTAATTTGGCCTGGATTTGTTTAATTTGGCCTGGATCTACAAGCACCTAAAGCATTTTAAAGTGCTTGCTATTCTAACCCATGTCAATGTCTCTTGTCTCTTCTCAGTTGATGTGCAGAACCAACCCCTCCTACTCTTCATCTGCAGTCTTCGTGTCATTCTGGGCTTCTCCACTTAGGCAGATAGGGCTCTACTCTCTTAAAGCAGCACACCAAATGGGTTTTAATCATTGGTAATTGAAGATCCTGCTGGGAGCAAATGAGCCATAATCTGACAGCAGGGACAGTGGAGCTGCCTTGCATTGGCACCAGGGACTTATTTAGTAACATATTGAAGGTCGGGAGATAAAACCATAATGTTGAGAGCCAATGTTAAATGTCCTGTTCTGCACGACACATGCCAATGACTGATCTCTACAATGCCAACCGAAATTGTATGTTGCGTGCTTCGTAAACATTGTACCCTAACTGGAGAATACGTCCTGTAATTTCCAACAACGCAGAGATAAAATCAGAGAAAGAGAATTTAGATAATGAATAACAATAACCTTGTTGACATTTAGGTTTATGTAGGTGCAGTTGCGGTGTTCATTAACAGCAGAAGCAATGTATGCAGGTGAAGACGTCTATGCGCCTCACTATGCATGTGCGTGCAACGTTTGACATACGAGCATGTGTCGGTAGAGTCCGGTATGTGCATTAAAATCAGTACCAAAGGGTCCCATACGGAAAATAAATACATTTTTGCAATGCAAAATGCTGAAAATATGGCATAGTGTGATGACGCCGTGATGCAACCTGTCCTTACAGGAACCGCCCCACCCCAGAGTGGAAAATTAAGGTGTGGTATATATACATGTAACGCCGATCCTGGCGTAGCTTAACTTCACAGCCGATGTCTGAATGTAATAACCACATAAATACACATAAAATTTAATATACAGGCCAAGCACGGCCTCCCACCCACCGCAGGCCCTGGTGCAGCTGCACCGCCGACAGCTACGCCACTGTGTCAAATACATTTAACTTCACTCAAAATACATTTCAGGTATCAAAATGTATTTCACTTATTATTCCAAAAAGTATGTCAAAATGTATAAATACATTTACATTTTGTCCAAATGTACAAAGCAATTATAGTTCGCAGTCCAAAATGACATTCATATAAGACTTGTTATATTTTATCACTTCACAGCAGACTGTCACGTCCTGGCTATGCCCCTAGCCATCTCTGCGCTGGGCTGGGGCCATAGTCAGGACCGGACAGAAAGTGGTGTCTCTAGGCACCTCTAATGCCATTTTGGTCTCCCCAATTGGAGGCAGGTGTAGATCGTTGCCTCCAATTGGGGAACCTATTTATGTTCAGTGTTTGTCCACACAGTGTGGATCATTGGTTTTGTGTTGGTGCTACCTGCTCAACGTGATCGGTTGCCGCTTTGGTTTGTGGTTTCCTTCATTAAACCATGGATTTCTACACTCTCGTCTCTGTGCCTGTGTCCTGCTTCCGCAACTGTGACACAGACCTAAAAATTATTATACCTTTATTTCAACAAGGAATACAAACTGAGACAAAAGCTCTCTTTTACAGCTAAACACAGGTATTATTACCTTAGAGGCCTCAGATTTTAGTGGGTATTGGGCCTGGCATGGACTGTGGTGTCCCTTAGGTGTAACCCAGGGATGTTTTTTTTGTTGCTGAAATCAACATTATATTACAGCCAATTATAGGATCGGATTTTCTAAACAAATGCACACAGTGAATAAACAAACACTTTCAAAAGGTTCACCATTAGTGACATGTTGATGACATTACTATCAGGTGTTGAAATACATATTTATAGATTTACATTTACAAAATGCATTTAATCTTGGAGTCACCAATATACTCTAACGTAATGTAACAACCTTGGTAAGACTACAACTCGCCCGACTAAGAGAGATATCCCTGTTTGGAGCAGTGGTCAGCACGCTTGACCTGAAATCTAAACTTCATAGATTTGAGACATGGCCTGCCAAATGCTACTGTACTTTTTAAAAAAGTATTCAAAAATGTATTTTCCAAATGTATTGAAGAATATATTTAGCATGTATTTTCTAATACATTTTCAAATGTACCTACAACATTTTAAGATACATTTTATATGCATTTGGTAATATATTCATAAATGTATTCAAAATGCATTAAATAAGTTTCCCTAAATAAATTTACTGGCCAATTTTTATTTTTAAATGTATTCCAAACATGTTTTAAAAAATATAAAATGCATTTATTTTCCCTATGGGCTTAGTTAGAACAAGAAAAGGTACCAGGCAAGCCTAGTACTGCCATCCCACCTTTAGAAGAGATGAATGTTGTTGTCCCTGGCTGGATTCGATCTGTCTTTAACCACTACGCTATTCAAACAGAGGGTAGTGTTGCACATGATACATGTGTAGAGATGTGGTGTCTGTTTGCTTCTGTATTGTCAAACCAAATTAGTCAAAACTCCACGGTTCCCTAAACTAGTTCCCTACATTAGCTGACACCCAAACCAACAAGTATAACAGGATCGCTACACAACATTCAACACGTTAAATTAGAAAGAAATAACTGTAGATGGCTAGCTTATAGCTATAAAGTACCTATAATGAAAACAATGACTCCATGGCTGGTTCATTTCTTTAGAAAAAAATGACAGTTGAATAGCTAACCACTACGCTATGTGAACTACGCTATGTGAATTGAAATCAAGAGCAATATGTTCATTGCAGTTCGTCCATTGCAATATAATCATAAACAGTTTTACTTTAGGCTTACTATAACGTACCTACTGAAGCTTGTAGCCAACAAAGTTTTAGTCTAGCTATACAGTACGTATAATGAGAACAATGACTCCAATCACTCCATAGCTGGTTTGTTTCTTTGGAAAACAGTGGCAGTTGAATAGCTAATCACTACACTGTGTGAACTATGCTACGTAAATCGAAATCAAGAGCAATATTGTTTGTTGTCGGTGCAGTTCATACATCGCAATATGACCATAAACAGTTTTTCTTTAGGCTTACTGTAATGTAGCTACTGAAGCTTGTAGCCAGCGAGATTTTAGTCTATTCTGAACAAATCCTAATACCTCATTTGTTTTGTCAGTGGCAAGGATCAAACCCTGGTCAATTACATGACAGTCCTCTCTAACACTACGCTATTTAACAACGGGTATAGTCAGTCCGTCAGTCAGGCACTCACTCACTCATTTGCTCTTCTTGGCCAGCTCCGTTTACGTGGTCCGGCAAAAATGGGGGAGATTCTGATGGTCCTGGTAGCCATTGCAGTCATATTTAACAGTTCCATTGGCTTGGGGATAGAAGCTTTATGGGGTGCCGTCAGTTCCAGAAAGTATTGCCCTCTTGAGATTCAAACCTGGGTCACCCACATGAAAGGCTGTGTCGCTAACCACTACACCACAGAGCTGTAAGTTCAATGGGTGTCAGTATAGCCTCGTGTCTATCCTAAATCCTCTTTTGCCACTGGCCGTTTTAACAGCTAATTGGCCATTCGTGAATGACATTGATACAATAACTATCAATAAAGGTGACGATAACTAACTTTTCATCAAGTGAAAAGACGAGAGAATCGTGGAATCTACCAGAAATAGTCGCAATACTGTATAACCGCAAACAGTTTTATTGCGGCCCACAAATAAAATTAATAAATGTTGTTGCTCTCAATAGATTCGAACATAGGTCTTCCACATGAGAGGCACTGTCTTTACCCACTACGCCACAGCATTACACATTTCAGCAGTTGCTAGACACCATTGAGCATTGTGTTAAATTGACTAACGTTTCTTACTAAGTTTACCTCCACCACAAATAGTGTCTATGAACTGTATAGCTTTTGCCACTGGCCGTTTTAACAGTCAAGACCACAACCCTGGAGACCCAGACCAAGACCAAGACCCAAACCTTGGAGACCAAGACCAAGACCCAGCGGGTAAAGAACATTACAAGACCAAGACCACATTGAACACAAAAAAACAAGACCAAGACCGAGACCTTAGACTGTCCAATGTTTCCCAAACATAAAACAATGAGAAAATAATAACGAAATAAATGTTTTTTTCTAGGCCACAGCATAGTATTGTTTTATAGAAGTAAACATACGTTACTCGATTAAATTACTTTACTGATTATAACAGGAATTATTAGGTTGAAATTAGTTTACAAAGACTGAAATAAGGGGGAAAAAAGCTATGTGATTTACACATCCATACATGTTATAGCTTATTTTCACACTGCTGTGCTTAGCTAGCTAGCGAAAATGTTAGCTAACTGGCTAGGTAGTTGGCTAGGTAGTTAACTAGATGGCTAACATTAACTTTGCTCCGTCAGGATTGTTCTGGATACCCATAGTATTGACATCAATGGCTGTGGGTACTTGTCAAAACTGGAAATGGCATTTTCATGTACTGTAAAGTTTCTGGCCACAATGAAAAGTTGTGTCCATCACATCACAGTATTAATGTGGGCCAAATTAGCTAGTGTAGCTACCAAGCCTAGCTAAGACTTTAGCTTGGTAATATATATTAACATAATATTACAGCAGTCTGTACTGTAATGAGTTATGTCAGAAGTATAACTGAACAAATCATGACCACTTAAGATAATGAGGTGCGTATTAGCTAGCTAGCTATGATTTACCTGCAGACATCAAGGGTTGCAGGCGGCTACAGACCTGTTTGGTGCCAGTTCACATGCAGTTCAACAACGCATGATAGAAAACGTGCGAATACAGTACTACAGGTGCGCAAAGGGACTACGCATGATAGAAAGCGCGTGAATAGAGTACTACAGGTGCGCAAAGTGACAAGCTAGCCTATATGAAAAATCGGTCTCGTTATACAGAGGTGACCAAGACCAAGACCGCAACACTGGAGACCGAGACACAGACCAAGACCCAAACCCTGGAGACCCAGACCAAGACCAAAACCACGTCTATGTGGTCTCGAGTGGTCTCGAGACCGCAAGACCGAGGCTCCATCTCTGGTTGTAGCCAGCAAATGTGTTTGTCTATCCTGACCCAAAATGCATGCACGGATATGTACTTCAAAATTCCACCAGAAACAGTTGCAATATAACCGTAAACTGTTTTATTTCAGGCTTACTATAATGTAGATCCTGAAGGTTTTGGCCAGCAAAGTTTTCATCTATACGGAATAATTCATAATGCGTACTTCGCTTTGCCTGTGAGGAGATACGAATGCAGGACCTATAGTTCACAGGTTTGCTTCCCTAACCACTACGCTATTTAACAAGGGGGACACAGTCAATCAGTCACTCACTGACATTCGCTCTTCTTGGCTGGCTCCGCTTACGCGGTCCGGCAAAAACAGTCTATAACTTGCGTAGCTGGAGTCGACTATTTCTCGGGCCTTCCTCTGACACTAGCTAGGGTAGAAGTCCTGGATGGTGAGTTTGTGTCATGGTTAATTCTGCGGTTCGCACATTCTGAAATAAGCGGAGTGCAGTTACTGTATCAAGCAGCAACAGATGGAAGTATTTGACTGACACAACTCAAGTCAAAATAAGATATAGATTTGGCAAATCATTTTTCTAAATAGGTATGCATTTTGGTGAGAACCAAAATTCAATACAATATATTGAAATACAGTATGTGATGGGGTTTTGGGTCCATAAATTCTGCCAATTTGAAAAAGAAGTGTGTTTAATGTTTTATCCAGTAGAACACTGACAGAATGAAAAAGCTAATGTAAATGCTAATTTCTTCGGTTTGCCATTTATTTTATTTATTGTGATAGCATAAATGTGTTAAAACAAAAATTAAATCTCAATTGACATTACTTTTTCATGCTACATGTTTTAAGACTGTCAGAATTCAAATGCAATCACGATGCTTAATTTTGCTGTTCCATTTCCTCATTCCTCAAAGTGACCGTGCAGCTTGTTAAATTGCTGCTTTGAATGACCATTTACTAGTTATGCCTTGCATAACCTGCCTTATGTTGGATGAGAATTTGGTAAGCAGAGGAATTTGTGCTAGCAGTAAGTTCATTTGAAATAGATGAGTAGATGGACACTAACTATGGAGGACCAAAGGAAACAAAATTAAATATTTAAATATAAAATCATGGCCTTTTTCATAATATTTTGACCTATTTCCTAATTTCATGGCGTATTTCATAATTTCATTAAGTATTTCATCATTTAATATGGAGGAACAAAGGAGTGCAAATTAAATAATTATTTAAATATATAATTTTTAGTGGCACATTATTATTAAATATTTTTTATAATGCCCCTTTTTAAAATAATGGTATGATATTTCATGACACATTGTATTTCCCAATGTTTTTTTTCATATACAAGATGTATTTAATAACATCATGGCCATTTTCATGATATTCTGACTTATTTGCTAACTGTATAATAATTTCATAGCGTATTTCATGATCAGAAGGGATATGTCAGTCAATCCAAGTGGGTGGTCTTTAGCTGCAGATAGGCTAATACAGAGACACTAGCTTCAGTTACAGTTGCTCGTTTGTGGGCATTCAAACAGGATTTTGCAGAATTTGCAGTAGTGCTGAATTATAGCAGTTTATCAAGTTTTTATGAAGAAAGTTCTGGCAAAATCATTATTATTATGTACATTTTATGTACATACAGCACATAAGTTTGCATACCCAGGCAGAAATTGTGAAATTTTGGCATTGATTTTGAAAATGTGCCTGTCTTTTATTTAAGGATAGTGATCATATGAAGCCATTTATTATCACATAGTTGTTTGGCTCCTTTCTAAATCGTAATGATAACAGAAATCACCCAAATGGCCCTGATCAAAAGTTTACATACCCTTGAATGTTTGGCCTTGTTACAGACACACAAGGTGACACACACAGGTGAAAATGGCAATTAAAGGTGAATTTCCCACACCTGTTGCAATTAGTGTTTGTTTATTAATAGTCAATGAGTATGTTAACTCGCACGTGGATGCACTAAGCACAGAAAAGAACTGTCAAAAGACCTGCGTGACAAGGTAATGGAACTTCATAAAGATGGAAAGGGATATAAAAAGATATCCAAAGCCTTGCAAATGCCAGTCAGTACTGTTCAATCACTTATTAAGAAGTGGAAAATTCAGGGATGTCTTGATACCAAATCAAGGTCAGGCAGACCAAGAAAGATTTCAGCCAAAACTGCCAGAAGAATTGTTCGGGATACCAAGAAAAACCCACAGGTAACCTCAGGAGAAACAGGTTGCTCTGGAAAAAGACGGTGTGGTTGTTTCAAGGAGCACAATACAACGATACTTGAACAAAAATGAGTTGGCAGAAAGTAGACTTTACTGCGCCAATGCCACAAAAAAGCCCAGTTACAAAATGCCCAACAAAACCTTGACATGCCTCACAGCCTCTGGCACACTAATTTGGAGTGACGAGACCAAAATAGAGCGTTATGGTCACAACCATAAGCGCTATGTTTGGAGAGGGGTCAACAAGGCCTATAGTGAACAGAATACCATCCCCACTGTGAAGCATGGTGGTGGCTCACTCATGTTTTGGGGGTGTGTGGGCTCTAAAGGCACAGGGAATCTTTTGAAAATTGATGGCAAGATGAATGCAGCATGTTATCAGAAAATACTGGCAGACAATTTGCATTCTTCTGCACGAAAGCTGCGCATGGAACGCTCTTGGACTTTCCAGCATGACAATGACCCTAAGCACAAGGCCAATTTGACCCTCCACTGGTTACAGCAGAAAAAGGTGAAGGTTATGGAGTGGCCATCACAGTCTACTGACCTTAATATCATCGAGCCACTCTGGGGAGATCTCAAACATGCGGTTCATGCAAGACGACCAAAGACTTTGCATGACCTGGAGGCATTTTGCCAGGACGAATACCACCTGCAAGAATTCGGAGCCTCATAGACAACTATTGCAAAAGACTGCACGCTGCCATTGATGCTAAAGGGGGCAATACACAGTATGAAGAACTAAACGTATGCAGACTTTGGAACAGGGGTCAGTTTTTTTTCTTTGTTGCCATGCTTTGTTTTATGATTGTGCCATTCTGTTATGACCTACAGTTGAATGTGAATCCCATAAGAAATAAAAGACATATGTTTTGCCTGCTCACTCATGCTTTCGTTATAAATAGTACATATATTACCAATTCTCCAAGGGTATGCAAATTTTTGAGCACAGCTGTATCCTAGTATTTGACCAAACAAAAATGTAGGTTGTCTGCCAGTGGCGTTGTTAGGCCAGGGCTCAAGCTCCAGGTCTTTTTTTGGAATAGCAAATGTCTGCTTGTTTTTGAGCTGACATTAAGGCAGCTGGA